>PNEQ01098059.1:0-16672 GCA_003012365.1 Medauroidea extradentata
TTAAATAATGTACCATTCGCCAGCAAAAAAATAATTTCCTTCATTTTTGCTTATTTTCACGACGAAAAACGTGGTACTTTGGGTAATGAAATCTAAAAAACCGTTCAGTATAATTCTACAAAAAAATTCAGCTACAAATTATAACATATAAGTGTCAAAACTGTGCAGCGAAATTTTGATATGAGTGTTAGGTAGCAATAAAAAACAATATTTTCGAAATCACTGTAAAACTCCGTAACAAAGCCTTAAGAACATTTTCTGTTTACTAATTAAATACAGCGCTTTGCCCTAACTCAGAATGTGTATACACACATATGTGTATATATATATATATATATATATATATATATATATATATATATATATATATATATATATATGCATTCATGTTTGTAATTTCTGCCACTTATTTGATTGCAACGAAACTTGGTGCTTCGGTGGTGAGTTGTGTGTGCTCCTGCGAAGGTTCCTTATCAAAACATTTATACGATTTATACATACAGGAAAAGAAGGAAGTGGGAGCAAGATGGTGTGTACACAGGGGCAGAACAGGGAACCCAAGAAATTTTGGGGATACATAAGAAAAGAGGCATTGACACACACACACACACACACGCATGCACGCACACACACATTTATATATTATATATATCTAATATATAAAATTCTCGTGTCACAGTGTTTGTTTCCATACTCCACCGAAACGGCTTAAACGATTTCAATGAAATTTGGTATATACATTCGGTAGGTCTGCGAATAGGTTTTTATCTATTTTTTACACTCCTAAGAGCTATTATTTAGTAAATATTTTAAATTTAATAATTTTAGAACCCAGTCGATAACTGTGTAAGTGATAATAGATCAGTTATCCCCACCAGGTGTCGCTGATCTATTATTATTATTTATTAATTTCTTTATTATTAGACCTCTTCCACTTATATACCACATCCTTACACACTTACAATAAGTTATTTATGTGACATAACAACGTTTGTCGGGGCAGCTAGTGTATATATATATATATATATACACATATATGTATATTTATGTATATATATGTATATATATTGTGTACATTTTCTTGGCTTGTGGGTGTGAGCCGCGTCTGAAGATTGTCTTGCGACGTTTCGGCAGTCGTTGCAGCTGCCATCATCAGGTAGTCGGAGTCGGAGTCCAACTGTTGGACTCCGACTCCGACTACCTGATGATGGCAGCTGCAACGACTGCCGAAACGTCGCAAGACAATCTTCAGACGCGGCTCACACCCACAAGCCAAGAAAATGCAGACAACGGCCGCGAAAGCCTGCGATCTATTTTATATATTGTGTTAAATGGATTTTGGTATGTATCTATGTACTGTAATATGTACTGTACTGTATATTATGTAAAACTCGATAAACTCAATATACCATTGCATTATTCTAGAGTAGTTTCACAAGAATCTCATGAGTAGTTTATCAGATATAACAGATCTAAAAAGATGTTTAGCCATTCTGAGGGGTTTCGAAACGGTTTCCTAATTGGCGCGATGTTTTGAAACTACCTTACCGTCATTTTTTGAAGTTCTTTTTCCTTTTCGTACACGCATACAATGGGCACATGTGGAATTGTTTCGTGGAAAATAAACGTATTTACGAACACACTACAACGCATTTGAAGGTGGTAAATAAATATCGCATGAGGTGGGTATCCAGGGACAGAATATGTACATATACACAATTGATTACTTTTAATATTTGACTTTACGTTTCCGTTACTTATATGCAATAAAACGTAAAGTTAAAGTAACGATAGTTGAAAAACAACTTGAGAATCTGTTTTGAAACAAGATTATTGTGATATGAATCATTATATTTTTGTCATAAAAGCATGTCTTGTATAAATTTAAATAATAAACCCAATTATTTAAATATTTTCAATTTATGATAATATTTTGCAGAACACAAGAAACGCCATCTACTGACGAAACTTCCAGTTCATTTACAAATACTTCTCAAATGCTATTTACAAGGTTTT
This sequence comes from Medauroidea extradentata, assembly GCA_003012365.1. Classification (NCBI taxonomy): domain Eukaryota; kingdom Metazoa; phylum Arthropoda; class Insecta; order Phasmatodea; family Phasmatidae; genus Medauroidea; species Medauroidea extradentata. The sequence goes on from PNEQ01098059.1 coordinate 2,017, forward strand.
CCGAATACATTTAAGACATACCTGTTACATTTTTCGTGAAATCCAAGTGCTGGAGAATAAAACGATTCTCACAAATAATGATTTTTCATTACAACATACATCATCAGCTGTTCTTTGTAAACGATCATCTTGACTCTGACTTTAGGTTTTCAATTTATCGGAAACGGAAAGTCAAGGCTGCTTGACTTTACGTTTTGCGGCGCCATTGTGTACGACCGCATAAGAAGCTATGTATTGAAAGCTATCGTAAAGTCAGAAGTTAAAGTCAATTGCTAAAGTTTTCAATTGTGTAGAGGCCTTATCGCACCCCGGATGAGACTTGCTATTGGGCTTTTGCAGCACCTGCTTGTCAGGAAGATGACATGAGGTGAGGGGTTCGAGGGGAACGGGAGATCCCTACGGAAACCCGCCGACCAGCGGCATCGCCCGGCACAATTCCCACACGCGGAGATCCGAGGACATACCCCGCAGAGGTCACCTTGGTGGGAGGCGAGTGCTCTAGCCACTTTGAGGAGCGTCTGTATGTACGGCGAGGAGCTCATTTTATAAACTTTTACATCTGGTTCACGTTTACCGAATCAAACATATTAAATAATATCCAACAAGTCATGTTCTTAGTGATAGAAAAACTTACTTGCCATCATGGACGCCATCTTGAATTTTTCAAATTGATCAATATTTACGGCACACGCCACTCAGCTGTATGAATTTAGGCTTAGTAACTTTAGGCTGAGTGATTTTAGGATGAGTAATTTTAGGTTGTACGACTTTAGGCTGAGTGACTGTGGCTGAACTATATCAGGCTGTGTAATTTTAGGCTGAACGGATTTAGACTGCATGACTTAAGGCTGTATGACTTTGGGCTGAATGACTAGGCTGAGTAATTTTAGGCTGAATGACTTAAGGTTGAATAGGTTCTAAGGGAGGGTTTTAGGATGAACGATTTTAGGCTGTGTGACGGTCGCCCAATATTTATAGAGTCGCATCAATCAGTTCTTTAATCTACACTGCATAATTTATCATATTCTTTAAAAAATATTTGTCCATACTCCAAACTAAAGCTGATTTATTTTTTGGCAATTGTCACCCTGCCTAGAGAGACATGGTGGTCATCGTAGGACATGCGAGACAGAGAGAGAGAGAGAGAGAGCGAGAGAGAGAGTGTGTGTGTTTGTGTATGTGTTTGTGTGTGTGTATGTCAGCTATGGTCGTGTGTTGAATTCCTGAAAAGTATGTTGGGTTCGTCTGCAAAACGAGTACAGTATCTGACTACATTCTAGGGAAGATAAAAAAAAATATTTTTACAGCGAGCATAACGAGTGTAAGCTATTTTAAACTAACATTTATTAAGAGGATTTTACGTAGCTAGGATATCGTGTGTTGTATATAGCATAGTTATTAATATGATACATATAAAATATTTAAATTTATTACGTCTGAATATTGAACACTGGAGAATATATTGTAGAAATATACAGTAAGGCCTGTGTATATATTTGTTGGTTCGATGGCTAAACTGTGGGTAAATGAGATGGACAATTGCAACGTGTTGTTTACAGTTAAATAATTCCTTTATCGTAACCAGGAGCATAGAACATGTCGGTAACGAAGCTATAAAGAGTAAGGTATCAGTGTCAGTCGCGAGGTTGTCTCAAGAGGAATCCACAATAGACAGGGCATCAGCCAATCAGAGCCTAGACGCTGACGGCGATCGTCACGAGCTTTAGATCCGTCAAAGGCGTTGGATTTCAAGGCGTCGTCGGTCGCCAAGATGAAGAAGAAGAAGGGAAGTTATATCATTATCTGAGCCTCCATATTTGGACCGAAGGGAAGTGAAACATTATAGACAAGAGACAAGTTTAAAATGCAGTGTAAGTACATTTATCAAATAAATGATTGCATTAGTTTTGTTAGGTTAAATATGATAGTGAGACCTGTATTTTATTCTAGTTTTTCGGTCTGTGTTATATACAATTGTGTTCTGAGCTCGTGTAGTGTTTTCAAAAAGAATACGGTGACCGTATTTAGTTCATGATAGTTACTGCTGTAATAACATAACATTTAACTACGAGGGAGAAGATTGTTTATTTGTCCCTTTTTTCTGTGGCCATACATAATCCGCGTTTCACCTTTTAGTCTTTACTGAACAGCATCATCCCACATCATCAAAAACGGCTTTATCATGCAATACAAGCAAGATACATATAATGTAAACAAACAAAGACATGTTACGTTTTACGTGCATCTTTGTTGTAGAAACCCCCAGAGACTTCATACGACACCAGGTATACGTGGTTCGCTGTGAAGTGAGTACTTTTGATGACTACATTGTCAAGAATAATGATTAGGAAATATTATTTATTGTGAGCTTGGACGTTAATTTTTGAGTACGGTAAAACCCAGACACTTGTTGCTTTGATTATGTTGAGGGGGAGTGTTAGATCATTACTTGTATTTTCCAGTTGTTGACCATACCATTTATTCCAGCTGTATTATCAAATTTTTCTCTTCGACAAGGCATATGACGTATTCTTGATAAACTGCTTGACATAAATAATAATGGAATCTTTCATTAATTTTTCATGCAGAATCATAGCTAGGGAATTATAGGTTAACTTTCAGGAATGGTTACAAGTCCATCTAATATAAGATGAACATATATCATCTCCAAAATTCGACTTAATTATCTTCCATGCCACATTTACAAAAAAATTGAAACAAAAGTTATAGCAGATAATCGATAAACACAATTTAGCAGCTAACACTATAAATCAACAGAAAGTAAGAAAATAACTAGGCTTGAAAAGTGCTCACTTTATCGTGATCCACTTATAAGAGAACAGTCTGCCAAAGACGATGGCGGCTGATATAATGACGCTCAACTGCGAAATGTCATCTCAAGCGCCTGACGTCCACCGTCGTCAGCCACGCAGCACCACTGCTTCTGCATCATTGGCTGTTCTGTGCGCGAACCTGGCCACGAACAAGGCATGTGCGAACAAATACTTACCACCCGCTCATTACCGGCCAAACATGAAACCGTAATCAGTCTCAAGTTTCATGGCGTGCAATACTTAATGTACGCAGACAATTGACCATTTTAAGCGCAAAAAGTTACCACGCATAGCATAAGATGACTTATAACAGTACTACATAAATGTAGTATTATGGAGCATATCGCTTGACCCTAGTTTCGTTTATGCACGGAAATATACTGTCCGTGCGCCAACTCTGAGTCCCTGGCGTGTATACATTCGTCTACGTAGACTTCATGCGACACAGTATCAAACACGTCATAACTTACTACGTTACTACGGCTAGCATGTACGTCGCGTGCTATTGGGACTCGTTGTGTTACTTATATATTTACGGGCTAAAAACACATACCCGCCAGGGACTCTGATCTGGCCCGCGGACTGCACCTAGGATGTTTATCTATGGTAATGAACGTAAAGGTGCGGTTAGTTGGGGAGGAAGATAACCAATGAGTCTTCCAAGCCTTCACGAAAACACAGGTACGGCTGATTTACACGATGAAGTCTCAGCAACGCTCTCTAGACCTCCTTCACTGCGAGATAGCGTGGCGTGTATAGAGGATTACAGAAAATGAAATAGGCCTACAACTCAGTGGTATCTCTGTTGCGTGATTCTAGGCGGTAGACACATCATTTACTGGGCGTGCGCTCTGACCTTCCTCTTCATCCATGGCGCACCGCCTATCTGCGCGTAAGATGTTCAGGAGGGACGGAGCTATAAGGTCGACCTTGAAGCGCGCGTCAAATGCCGCATAGCCACAACGAGCCAATAGCTGAACTATCGTGCAAGATTCCAGCTGATTCATATTTACTGTGGGATTTAAGCGGTAACCACGTAATTTTATTGGTGGAAAGTCTGTATCAAAGTTCAACACATGTTTCTATCAGAATTTCACATACAATTGGTTAGTACATTTTGATATACGGCAGCTTGACAATGTCGTTCTTAACTATGTCGGAGGACTTAGAAACAGTGCTTTTAATGAGCACGGTATCTTAATGGGCGCGGTCTCCTCAATTTTCAACGTCTTTATTTATTTTTATATTTGTACCAGATATTTTTTTCTTACATTAGACTTAAATTGTGATTAAATCTTCCTCCTAGGAAACTTCTGTGTCTCTCATAGTTTTTGCGTAATGAGTCGTAAACATCAAAATTTTCACTTTACGGTTTTATGTATGCCACTAAAACCAACTGACATACCAAACCGACAAAATTCACAATGTATAGCAATGTTGTAGTCTATGATTTGACATATATAAAACAAAAATAAAATTTACGTTTGTATTTAATAAAAAATGCTGAATTTTGAAATGGAAATTAAAAAAAAAAATGTCAACAATTTTTAGAAATACAAAAAATTTTGTTATTTTTTGTTTTGTTATATGTCAAATCATAGCCTACAACATCGATACATAGTGTGCATTTTTTTAGTTTGGTATGTCAGATGGTTTTAGTGGCGTACTACTTAAAACCGTAAAGTCCAAATTTTGACGTTTACGACTCGTTGCGCAAACACTATGAGAGATACACAAATTTCCTAAGCGGAAGATTTAATCACAATTTATGTATAAAATAAGAAAAAAAATGTCTGGTACCAATATAAAACAAAACAAAAAAAAAAAAGACATTGAAAACTGAGATGAACCGCGCCCTTAATGATGATATTCCGTCCTTATCCGAGGTGTTTTCTTTCCGCACAATGGGTATATGTGGGTTAGTTTCACAAAAACCGTATTTACGAACACACAGCAAAGTATTTAAAGCGTGAGATAAGCGGTGCCCTTAAGTTGGCCGCCTGCTCAGGCCCACGAGATGCGTACAGAACTTTGCTCATTACAAGATTATTTGAAAACTGCTCTACGGCGCGCACGAGTGATACCTGCTTAGCACTGACATTCGAAGTACGTACGTTACACCACGTGTGTATACCCATTTCAGGTTCACTAACGACAGATTAAAAACATACTTTCTAGCAACAAAAATGGGCGAAAATGGCGTGGTGTAGCCAGGATTTGTGCAAGAAGGGGGAGGGTGGAGGGTAAACCTGAGACTAGTATAATGAACACCAGGGCGCCCGGGGGTCTTACCTCGGGAAAGAGAAAATTTGGATTTCAAGACGCAGATTGTAGCGGTTTTTCGTAACAAATCAATGAATATTACACTGGTCAAAAAATTTTAACCTTTCAATATGATTTATTTTTAAATTTTTTTTTCATACTTAAAGGGGAGGTGTTAGACCCCTCCCCAACATGGCTACGCCCCTGCGAAAATGGGTGTAGACTATTTGCGTCCCTTTTTAGGTATAAAGATGATGTCGTAGAATCTATTAAAAGGCATAGCTAGGCATGTACGATACTCCATTATCTTTATTATTACGTCATAACATGACAGGGTCTCCAGCGAATGTCTCATAGACGCGAGGTATCGACGAGAAGACTGCAAGACAGGTCAGTAACTTGCATCAGGGCGAGACGTGATTCGTGCGTTGTCTCGTCCTTATCACTTCCGCGCTTGTATGGTTTGAACACTGAGAATATGTTCACCAGGCGGCCATATTAAGGTGGTTCCCTAGATAGACTGCGTCTGTGTGTGAGCCACAAAACATGTGGAGTGTTAAGTGTGTTACTGACATGCTCATGTAATGTATTACAATCCATTCAACTGGCGTGCAGTACTTTACTATTTTTCATACGCAACTTTAAGCTGTGATCGTACAGTTTCATTTGAGACCAATATAGGTTCAAGTGCAAAACGCGTTTCTATCTTCGTGTTTATGTTTATTTTTCAGATACGGCAGACTGGAAAGAAAAGTTTTTAGCTATTCCTAGAAGCCCAAAAAGACGTTTTTAATAAGCGTGTCGAGTTGTTGACATTATAGCGACATAGTATGACGTGTTTGTTTATTTAGTAGACGTACAAATGCAATGTCCTTTAAAAATGTTTTATAAAAAAATGAATAATCACAACTCACTGCAAAACTTTTCAAGCCGAAGTACCGATGCACCTTAGGAGTCAACAGTAAGATACGTTTTCTTTAAAATCAATGTATGTGCATATATGTCGGTAAATTACTGTTATGAGCCCCAGGAAAGGTAAAATAATATTATATGTAGACACTACACTTTACTGTAGTTCTATCACGTGTCATTAGCGAGAACAATATGGTCAACATGGCTAAATATGTCATTTTTATAACACTGGAATTCAGTGCCTTGGAGGCAAAGGAAAAATAAATTTTGAGAGTTTTAATTTTATAGTTGCTCTAATTTAGGATTTTAAAAATAGTTACCACACAAGTTGTAGAAATGAAGACTCATTGCTTTAAATTTGTTTACGGTAATTATTTATTGTTTGTCGTTCCTTTATGATTTCAATTTTTATGCCATTTTGATGTGCTGTGTTGCTATTGTTTCTTCTTACTAGCGTAAATGGTTTATTTGGAATATCCTGTTTCTTCTAAAGCTTCATTAATGTGTTAATAGCATGTGAAAAATACTGGAATAAGATCAATACAATATTTCGCTCCCTTTCTCGTAGCCTGCCAATATAACGACTCTTTATTGTTTTGTCTCCCATATAAATAAATGCTAACAAAAAATTTCACACACGAAATTTAAATTTTGTTTCGAAGTCAGTCACCATGTAAAACAAATAACTCGGCCGCGAGACACTGTAGTTTCACTATTGAGACTGTTTAGGACACGTGACGAAGAAAACTGCTGACTAAAGGAATACTTTATCTTATGAATTAACCTTTCCAGACATAACCTCATAGTCAGCAAAGATAACGGGACGTTTTTTTCTCTTCAGCCAACACTTGGAGCGACACTCAGCTGTCGAGTTTCTAGGGCGAGTGCGTGGCGACCGCATGGCATAATACGCCACACATTTCACAGCTATATACAAGAGAACGGCTAAAGCTATTGAGGTGGGGTTGCTTTTAAAAATAGATTTAGTTCATTACGAACAACTCCCTCGCTTTCATCCCCCATCTAACTTGAACAGGAAAAAAGTTTCTCACTGACCAACTTTTTGATGTTTCAGTTTGTTAGAAAGTGCACATAACGTTTAAAATAAATTCTGTACGACTAACGAAAGTAAATTTAGCCTTCAGATTTCTTCGGTGGCGTCTTAGATATATTAAATTACACACCATAAAAATCTGGATACAATTTTACTTTTGATTCGTAAGATATGATGTGATATATTTAAGAATCCACGAAAACAGTACAAAGTTCAAAATATTTGTTTTTTAATTTTTTTCAACTCCTTAAAACGGTGTAAATGATGAACTAACTATATCACCCGATGCGCGTTTCGATGCTGTAAAACGTGCAAACATTATAAGGACAAAGTTAAAACACGAATATTTTAGGATTTTTGTCAACAGCGCGCGTCGAAACAAGGACAGTGCTTATGACAGTTACCGTGTGTTGGAAAGAGAGAGCGAATGTCCATTAACCCTGTACTGCAATCTAAGAGTGAGACGCTCTATATCAACATTGCTACAAAACAGTGAACAGTAGCTTAGAATTTGTTGTTAATATTTTTGTAACTAACATTTCTAATTAACATTGTTTCTGTTTTTTTTTTTTTTTTTGTAAAAAGGGCTCAGTATCATTCGAGTACTATTTTGCATTTAAGAGGGCGTGGTACATAATTCAATGCTAAAAGCATTAATCTGTCTTGAAGACAATTTGCGAAAATTAAACAATAGCAATCCTAGACAATAGTTTTAGCCAACGTTTTAAACAAAATTGTTTCCAGTATTACAAACTTTTGAGGCACAATTTCTGACTGCGGCGCAAGAGATCACGCGTAACGAATTAGTAATTCTGGATAAATATTTACTCATAAAGTAGGCAAATACCATTATCTGGGATTGTCATTCATTGAGTATTGTATCCATATTGGCTTCCAAAACAGCGTAGGAATCAATTTATGTTTTCAGCGTTTATTTATCTACCACGCACTCTTAAGAGACTATAATGACTCCTCAAGATCTGTTTTGCTAAGACTTTTTAAAATGAAGCCCATGGACAGCTACTTAACCTGGTGCTGAGTAAAGCAGCTTGGTTATTATAACACTTAATGGCCGAACTACTAATCCGTCAAAGAGGTCCTACAGTTAAAGTAAACACCAGCTTCTACGAGTAAACAACGCGGGTGGACTGATACCTATACACTAAAACAACAGCGAGACAAAAAATATGATATAAACAGCTTATACTTAAGAAAATAAAATATTCCTTCCCTTGCCAGTTATACTTCTCAGGTATGTCTTCAGCCTCTTCACTGTGGAGAAACTAATTTCTACATAAGCTGTAGTCAGAGCGAGAAGTTTGTTAGGAATTGTAAAAGACGTTCGGAAAAGAAGTCCCGTCGATTTTCTTGGAAACTTCAGTCACATCATTGTGTTGATCTGTGGTTGATTCTCTGCAGTTCATATTTAACAGCGCTCCACCTACAAAATGCTCATGTTTGCGTTCCAAAGATTACGTTTATAGAACTTAATTGCCTTCACAACGTCTCCAAAATCCTTTAAACAGCATCTTGAGGCAACAGACAGAAACACTACTTCTTCGAGTCTACAGCTAGCCTGCAGCTGTCAGTTGTGCCTTTTACAAAGTAAATATTGACCGAAAATAGTTTCATTACTATCGCAAAGTCTGTGACAATAAAAACAATAATACAAATATGTAAAGCATGCCGAGTCTTCTGTACAAAGTTTTGGGTTCTTTATAGCAAATTTGTCCATATTCTAAGTAACCGTACATTCACGGGTGTACATTGCTAAAGGAAACTTGCCGAGTTATATACCTCTAGCTCACTCGCTCGTCTTTGACTGGAACTAAAAATTTGGAAATCTTGGCAATGGCAAGGCAATGCCAGTTGCTAGGGTCAGGGCTGTGTGAGTGGGGAAAACAGTTATTTTCCATTACACAGGACAACCGCCCTCGGAATATGTACTGCCATCATCCATATAAAACAGCCCCAGGGAGAAGGGGCAGATAATATATTACAATTTTACGAGCGGTTTCAGATTGTCCACTACAGGAAACGTGTATATGTGTGTGTGTGTGTGTGAGAGAGAGAGAGAGAGAGAGAGAGAGAGAGAGAGAGATTTTGGTCAACGTTTAACATCGAGGTCTCTAGCGCTGGTGGGGGATGTCATGAGGTGAGTCGTTTTTTAAAGAATTTTTTCATTTTTTAACATTACTTTACAGTTACTTCACACACCCGCAAGAAAATTATTTCAAATTTGATCACACACCTCAAGTTGTTAGGAAAAATTTGTTGTTTTAAGAAATTTTTTATTTACTTATTTATTTATTATTTAGCTGCCGGAAATAGTATGTTCTGTAAAGCTTTAATTCAAACATATTGACTTCTAAAAATGTAAATTATACATCGCTAGCAGAACATGGCAGATGTTGTCTTGCCAGTGTATGTGTACACACACACACACACACATATACATGTTGGTCGAATTGCGACCCCATTTTTAATTTATAGATAGATGTTCATGCACTGCAGCGCCATCTAGTGGCGAGTTAGATTAAAATGGATCGTGTAAGATCATTCTCCATGAAATAATACATACATGCATACAGTCACACGTACATATATCTTATATATACATGCATGCATTTGTCATACATACATATCTTACATCTATACATACATACATACATGCATACAGTCGTATGTACATACATACGTACATACATATATACGTACATACATACAACAAACGTACATACATACAACATACGTACATACTTACATACTTACATATGCACATGCGTACATACGCACATACGTACGTACATACATACGTACCAACATAAGTTTTTATAGATACGAGTTTAGAATGTTTAACAAACCAAGTGTGCACTATCACAACTTTTGAAATAAATTACATAGTTGTGGTTTGGCGTGCGTGCTGAGCTGTAATCGTGGAACAAGGACAGTCGATGTGCATGCAGGAGTGAGTATTCAAGGTCAGGTGAGTGACCGGCAGATACTGCACGCTCTGAGCTGCACGCGATGTACTAACTGCTGCAAGACACGTGGAGCGAACACTCACTGAGAGACAATAATGATCTACCACTAAGATGCCGCCTCTAATTAACATGAATAAGTATGTGTACAGTCCCTCTTCAAAATACACCACACTTGCTGATGATACGTACGGGGTATGGAAAGGTAAAATGTCGAGCTAATGTCTTGAATAATCAATCGAGGATAATATCTGAACTAATTATATATCGACGGAACTGCTCTGCCAAGCGTGTATTTAACTAATGGACCTTTGTTATGCAACACTAATCAGTAGGCTTTGTATCCAAGTTAAAAAAAACTAAAGCTGTTTTCAGAAAAATAAAAGCTTGAAACCTCATACATAAAAAAATAGCAACGTTTTATTTTTATAGCTATCGATTGAATAATATATAGAGCTTTACAACAGCCGAACTAAAAAAAAAAAAAAAAAAAAAAAAACTAACGTGTTCATTTGAAAAGAATTTCAGTATCTGAAACACGTCGTAACAGAGATAAAATTACTTTTAAATAAAAATATTTGTACATGTTCTATTCGGCTCAAGATATTAATATTTTTTAATTACAAAAATAAACCTTTTCCATTTTTATAGGTACTGTAGTTTCAAACCCTTACTTTTCCAAAACAATTTTTAATATTTTTTCTAATAGAAAACAAAACAAATTACTGACTATTGTTGTATAAACAGACATCCACTAGTCAAATATCTACTCGGCATAAAAGTCCCGTTAAATGAGCGAGTGAGATATTTTGGTCAGCGCTTAACAACGAGGTCTTTAGCGCTGGTGAGGAATGATATGAGGTGAGTATGGAGCAGCACCGGAATGAAAGGGCGGGGGAAACAGGAGATCCCCGAGAAAAACCCGCCGACCAACGGCATCGTCCGGCACGATTCCCACCCCGAATCGAACCCGAATCACCTTGGTGGGAGGCGAATGGTCTGACCATTCGACCACAGCCGCCCCCAGTCCCATTGAATTATAACAAGCAATTCAGATTGTATGGCCGACTGGGTATTGCAGTCATTCGGTCGAATTCTTACCTTACCGCTCCCTTAAAATATACGCCGGCCTAATTAACCGTCGGGATGGTTTAGATTTTCTTCCGTGGCGCTCGTCTGTCAATAGAAGATATAATAATAATAATAATAATAATAATAATAATAATAATAATAATTATAATAATAATAATATACTGGCAATGTTCCATGTGAGGTAAGTAGTTTTGTAACTTGCGAAGATCATTCGTTTTATATGGTTAACAGGGATGCCAACATCAAGATACGTCATATTTTCTGGGAGAAAAGTGTCAGAAAGTTTAAAATGCATCACTCTGAAGCTGTACTTTACGATTGAATCAATGGATGGTCTTACTTAGTCCAGAATTGTCACTTGTGTAAAGTACATGAACTGATTTGGCCTGAAACTAGTTTTCTGTCTACGCCACATCAGTTATCGCATGCATACGAGGGTATATGCGCACATATTAGTGTTTTTCGCGGGGAAGGATACAAGTACAGCAGTTTATGATAAGTCACGAGATTAACCTGGACCACATTTACACTTACAGCGTTGTAACAGGCCTCCTTGCTATTCATTCTGATTAAATGTAAAGTTCATTGTAAATAACGCAAAATATGATAAAATTGTCGTAGAGAATTCGTTGACATTTCATTGTAATCAGAATTATGTGTTCAATCTTGTTCAATCGTAATAATTTGTTTAATTTCATTTTTTTAAAATTTAGTTTTGTGTATTGGCCAGAGGCGAAGAGTTTGAGAGGAGTATTTTGAATTGTGTCACGGCTATTTAACCCTTCACTCCAAAGGAAAGAGAAAGCTGGGAATGAAGGACGAAAGCTAGCCCACAGCCTTGAATATGTGTGGGGACCAGGGCCCAAGGGGCTAGAGGTAGTTCAGCACAGGGGCGTGGCTTCACTTACCCCCTGCAGTAAAATTTAATATTAACTTCATTATTAGCTAGAGTAGAGAGTTCAAATTTTGTATATAAGTTGGTGTGTATGTTAATGTCAAGCTGTATGAATTTTGAAAAGATATATTAAACCGGTGCGGAGGAAACACCATGTTTAGTTATGTCTGTCGTCCACAGAGCTTGTGATTGGCTGGGAGTATAAGGGGGGAAGTTTTAAGGAAAAGTGCCGCGAGTGCGTCGGTTAGGTTTGTTTGGGACTCTTGTCGCAGGCACCACGAGAGATGGTTGTGCCCTAGCGCGGGTATTCGCGTCGTCCGTGAATTATTTGTGGAGACACTAACTGTGGCCGTCACGAGAGGCGTGGGACTGACTAGCTAAACACGGGTTTCCGAAGTATCCAGAAAATAAGGAAATAACGTCTTTATTATTTCGCTACTAGTAACATCTACTAGAACAGTGATTAAAATTAATGTGTATATTTTCTCTTCAAATAAACCGAGGGAGGTTATAGCGTTCAAACAGTAACACGAGTAGAGTTTACAAGCGTTCTATGAGTCGCAACAGTGGCTTCTCGCTCTGCACTGGAGGTGTGTTCTGTAAGTTATCAGTTCGTTATTGATGATCATTGTAATCCATCCACTTGACTCAGTAGTGAGAACTTCTAGCCGGTGGTTCTAAGGATCAATTCCCGGCCGGGGAGGTGCAATTTCCTGCTACATCCCTGGGTTCAGGTACTAGAAGTTGTGTTAGTTACTTCACTCCCACTCCCTCGGAAAACAACGGCGAATCACCGCAGTTTTACCCTCGCCTGACAGCCCGTGGCGTCCCCCTGAGGCTGTCAACGTTCTAATAAAATGGAACTGCCGTTAATAGAGAACAATTATGATTTACTTACAAACTGAATCAACAAAAGCTACGAACTGGAGCAGGGTAAGTTTTTTCAGTCACGTGATAACCAGGATGCTTTTCAAGGCTTTAAAGACAGCGTGAACACATTTAACAGAATTATTTTATACCTGTCCAATATTTTCATAAAAGCGACGTCCACAGCACGTTCCATAAACGTTATTTTATTTATATTACATATAATATTCGTTTCGTGCTTATTTTTTAGAGTACATTCAGTTTCACTTCGTTGTGGTTTGAGTATTTGTATTGTTTACACTATTTCCGCGCCAAATGACAACTTCCGTCTGCTAACCGCCACTTAACCTCCACGAGAACAAGGTAAGTGAGGGGTTGGCCGACAAGCCACTCTCCTGATTACTTGGACAAGAGTAAACTCTACTCTCATTACTGTTTGGACACCTGAATCTCAAACTTTGTCCCACCCACCCTACTCTTGTGAGCTTCTGTAAACACCTAAAGATTTTATGTTTTAGACAAATGAAACTTATGGTAAAAGATTTTAATCGGTATTCTTAAAATAAATTAATTTGATTTATTATTACGTTAAACAAAATATAAGTAATTAGCACTGTACTTCAAAAGACGCAGTGAAAACTGAGGACGTACAATTTACAAAGATATACGAAAGTTTTCAAAGCACAGCCTAAAATTTTTCCGAGCATGAGATTGTAATAAAGAGATGTGTTAGAAACTACGATATGAAGACAGTCGCGAGTAACTATCTGTACTGTTGTAAATCCCTGAGACACGATAGACCCGATTATCGTGAGCGAGAGAAGTGTTTGTTGCTTTTAGTAGACAAAATACGCCAAGCGGCGCGAATTGTGATCAGTAGCCTGTATGGCATGAGTCAAGTTTGTCGGTTTTCCAGAAGTGTTTCTTCATGCTCAGACGACAGCCGATATCGTAAAATAGCTCTAAATTTGTTGCAAATTGGTTTTACTATGAAATGTAATTTTCTGAGACAAACGGTATAGACTAAAGGTATTAGCTAATTTATCAATTAAAAGGATATTTAGTTAATTAATTAGCTACCATCATGTATTTTCTCGTGACAAAATCAGAGTGCGTAGTATAAACCAGATACAAACGAAATTACAGAGCGATTTTACGACATCGGTTCCCGGCATAACAAATGCCCACATGAAATAACAACATACTCACAGTTGACACGCGCATCAAATACGAATTTGCTCCCCCCCTCCCCACCCCCCTTTTCCAGCTTGTGGTAGTTATAAAAATGTTCTACGCCGTTCAAGATAAACTGATCACATTTGAAGACGATCTAGTCTAAGGCAATATTACATAATATTATTAATTGTGACCTCAAATGCTAATTTTATAATAAGATATTTATGCTTATTATGTAGGTTGCTATGTTTACATTAAAATGTGACAGGAATCTATTAATAATCATAAAATAAAAGTAACTAGCTCAGTTAATCCCGAACAACGTATGTAATCCCATTTATAACAACACTTAACACACACGTGTGTGTGTGTATATATATACTGTATATATATATATATATATATATATATATATATATATATATATATATATATATATATATATATATGAAGTTTTCAATGCAGATTATGTTGAAAGTCCACGAACATTATTGTTGTATTAACTGCACTAAGAGAACGACGTAAGACACCAGAGTGCCTAGTAGATAAAAGAAGGTACTGCGATCCAAGTTGAAGAATCCCC
>PNEQ01098060.1:0-16689 GCA_003012365.1 Medauroidea extradentata
TTTTTAAGTACCTAATTGATATTTCACCTTACAATACTAACATACTGTTATTTATTCCCTACAACTTTATTTTCTATACTTATTGATTGAAATAGATACTTTGTTAATTATTAAATTTGGAGAAATGTGGAATCACGTTATTTGTGAAGTTGTATTTTGACCTTATTATAAAAATTTTTAGTTATTGCATTTTAAAAAAACATAAATCAAGAAGTAACATGTTCGTCGAGAGATCGTTAGTTCTGTTGAGTTATGGAAGTGTATTGCAGAATGGTTTAACGAACACTTTGTCATTTTTACGTGATTCGTGTTGCAACGATACTTGAATTTGCGTTAAATTATGAAATATGAAATTACGCGAGATAAGCACATCATGTGTTTAATACAGAGAAATTAAATGCTTAGTGAACGGAGTTTTCTGGCAACATACAAATACAACATTATAAACGCCTGGTAGTGTGTTTCCCGCGCGAGTGACTTGTTCTCCTCTGACCTGAAAACCCGCGCAGCTGTTGGTCACTCGCACCCCATGCTGCGACACTTCACGCGTCCGAAATCGCTACCTCCTCACACATTATGTTTGCCTGGTACCAGTTTTCGCGGCACGATACTCTTTCTTCTAAGAAAAGGAGGGATATTTTGAAGCGTAGGGGGGCAGCCAATGAGCAAACACTGTACTTCAGAGAAGGTGGGCACAGGGGTTCGTGGAGGGAGTAAGGGGAAGCGTAGGGGAAACGTTCTGTGAAGAGACGAATTCGTAGAAGTGTCCGTCTCCCGTCAAACTGTTAGGAGTGGCCATCCAAAATCACAGATGGAGAACAAAAATTGCTTGTTGAACGAGGACCTGCGCAAGTCAATGACATAGACTTTCCCATAGATGCTAAAGTTAGGAAGTTTTCTTCACATCATTTCACAAGAAAACTTTGCAATGGGGAACAAGTCCTCAGGGTTTGGTTACTATATTCGGTACTTAAAAATGTAGTGTTTTGTTTTGCATGCAAAACCTTTGGATGTGCAAATTCATCTCTTGCTGGAGACCAAGGATAATCGGATTGGCAAAACTTGACAAAGATTTTGCCCAGTCATGAGAAGTCTCCTAATCACATCAAAAGTTGTCAATCTTTGCGTGAACTCGCGTTGCGTTTACGGTCGGATACAATAATTGACAAAGAATATGAAAGAATTATCCGAGGTGAAACAGAACATTGGGACAACGTACTTAAACGCCTACTCTGTATTGTCCAATTTTTAGGGACCCAAGGACTGGCCTTTCGAGGAACATAGGATACTCTTTTCAATCGCAACAATGGTAATTTTTTGAAACTTGTAGAATACATAGTAAATTTGCTGTTGTCATGGCTGAACATGTGAGAAGAGTTACATCTGAAGAGGCACATGTTCACTATTTAAGCAAATGAGTTTATTGGAATCTTGTCTACAAAGATCCAAGATTGTATTTTACATGAGATAAAGCAGGCAACTTATTATTCCATAATACTGAACTCTATATCCAAGGAAAACAAATAAGCAATTCTCCTACGAGTATGAAGACGAGGCTGTTCAGGCTAGGATGACATCGTTCAAAGTAAATTTCTTCTTTGTCGTGCTTGACATAGCAATATCCACGCTTAAAGAGCGGTTTTAACTCATGAAAAATCACAGTAATAGATTCAAATTTCTTTATGATATTGTAAATCAGCAAACATTGGGTAGAAATGAGTTGAAGCATGCTTGTACGTATCTTCAAACGAGTAGATAAAGGCCACTAAACAAAAACCATAGATTTGTGAAATTCTAAATAATGAAACTTACCAATAAATTTTTAAGGGAAGTTAAAAGCAACTGCACACCACTCGACGAATAACTAACCTAAATTATATTTTGAAAAACTGTAACAGTCTTTTTGTTTGTATTATCCACGCGCAAGTGCCATAATATCGATTAACTATGAGAAATAGCAGGAAACTGGAGCTAAATTATTCACTGAGTTTTTTTTACCGCGTTTTAAAAATTGTCAACAATAGATCTCCGTGCAGATGGATTATATGCATAATCCATTGTGTTTACTGCGCTGCTGTTCTCACTGACGAGAACACGATTATTACGCACACCGACATTGTTTAATGGCTGCTCAAAATATGCATGCCTTAACAAAAATTTCCATACTTCATGGAGGACAGAAATGGCTCCTAAGCACAATATAGAGCCCCTTCCCATTTATTATAGCATTTGGCTATAGAAAGTTAATATTTTTATGAGTGAAATATTTGATCTGTGTCTTAGAGTAAATATAGGGTAGAGGGAGTATCCTCTATACATCTGCGTACGAAATTGTGTGTTCAACATGTGTCACGTGACTTTAGTGAAATATGCGCGGGAGATTTGAAATAATATTGAGAGGCAAGATAATAATTGCTTAGTAATCACATCTATGTTGGGTTATTTTGGTCCCTTATGAATATATTAACCAAGGAGAACATACTACCATATTATCGCATAGTATAATTGCGTAGAAATTTCAGAACGACGAATGTAAACAATGTTTGCCAACGTTACTGTTTTCCTTAACCCAGCTGTTTTAAGTAAAACGTAAATATTAGCTACATACTTACTATAAGGTTTTGAACCGAGATCTTGGTGACACCACATGACTAAATATATATTCTGGAAGGTACGCCATGAGTTTCAAACAACACGACTGCATTTTTACGACGAGAAAACATAAATAAACGACACCAAACTCTCGCGACCATGTTGGACACACATTTGTGACGTCATGTTCCCTCTACTATATATTACCTCTATGATCTGTGTAGTTTGTACTTTCTGTATTTTCATTTCTCTTTGATTTGTATTTAAATTCCAGATTTTCAGATTTTTGTTTGCTGGATAATTTTTTTAATGTACTTATTTCTCTTGGGAATATTAGGTTAGTTAATATATATGCTCCTACCTGGTGAACTAGATAAGTTATTTTATTCATATTTTTTGATGATATGATTCACATCCTAAAACTTAATTTTTATTTTATTTTCTTTTTATTAATTTCTAATACGTTATTTTTGTTCTGCTTTTAGTTTTTATTCTTTCATATTTAATTTTAGCATTAAGATTTTGATATAATCTCAGCACCAGATGCTTATTTAGGCTAACAACAATGTGGCTTGAGAAACAGCCGAATTTTAAGGGGTTGGAGAGTAAGAAAGGAATCTTGGCCCAGCTACCATACAGGAATGGTGTGTTTTTTTATCGCTCTGTTAAATTTTATATTTGAGCGCCAGGCTAAATTTTTATTTTAGATTTATGAGTGGCCAAGATGAAGTGTTATGTTGAGGCGGGACATGAAAGTTTGGCAGAAGAACTGATTGTTCTCGAGGGTAGTTTTTTTAGTGCACAAGAGTTTTGAAGAGCCAGGCATGGGTACCACTATTGATGCTAACATTGCTGTGGTATGACACCATCTAGTTACTTTATGTCACAAGCCTTGTCACTGTTAGTTATACCTATATTATTTTTCTCAGAATATTTATTCTGCTTTAAATCTAATTTTGATAGTACCAAGACCACGAGACCTGATTTTACTTAGAATCGTTTTGCCTACTGCTCTAAGGAGAATGAGCTACAGCCGTGGACAGTTTCACGTGTTAAAGAGCATGTTTGTGTATAAGTGTGGTTAATTTTCAGTAACAGTTTCGGAACTACCTAAATTTTGAACCTAAGATACATTTTATGATTCTATAGTTCTTAAAGCGGGCCATACCCATACAGCACAGCGACATTGTGGCAACGTTGCTACAACGTTTCGCCCAAAATAATCAACGTTGTCACAACGTTTCTTTACGTTGTAACAAAGTTGCCACAACGTTGCTACAACATCCAGATGTCACAAATCCGCAACGTTGCATGGGGAGGTTGCTGCAACGTTGCGTGGGGACGTTGCTACAACGTTGTGTGGGGACCTGCCTGCAATGTTGCAGGGGACGTTGCAGGGGGATGTTCATACAACGTTGCAGGGAGACGTTGCTGCAACGTTTCAGGGGAACGTTCCTGCAACGTTGCAGGGGGATGTTCATACAACGTTTCAGGGGAACGTTCCTGCAACATTGCAGGGGAACGTTCCTGCAACATTGCAGGGGAACGTTCCTGCAACGTTGCAGGGGGATGTTCATATAACGTTGCAGGGGGATGTTCATATAACGTTGCTGCAACTTTTCAAAATGTCTTTGCTGAGAAGTCTTTGCTGCGAGTCTCTAGATGTCTTTGCTGCACATTTCCAGATGTCTTTACCGCACGTTTCCAAATGTCGTTGCTGCATCGTTTCTGGATGACTTGCCACAAAGTCTTGGAATGATGTTGCAGTGTGTTTGACATGATTTTGTGTTATCAGTTATTTTTGGTGTTGTTTATTAAAACCAGTAAATCTGTTGTGTTAAGACAAGTGTTTCTTCTGCTCAGAGCAATTTGCTTAGCTAAATATACTGTACCAAAAAAAATCCTCGTATGATCTTTATAAGGCTGCAGGTAATCATATCATAAATGCTCACATATAGGGTAGCTGCCAATTTTCGGGGCGTTATATGCTAGTCATTATTATAACCACTTTGAAGTTCATGTTGAGTTTTCATGAACCTTTTTAAAATGTAACTCTTTAACCATTTCCTTTGACCTACTTTTAATGTTGGCTGGTTAGTGCTGTATTCCCAATGTTACAGTTTCAAGCAGTACATATTTATTACCCTCAAAAGGTACTGGATAGAATTTGCCAAATTGGAAGGAGATAGGTTAACTAGTGAAAAACACTAAGGGGGCTTCACCTAAGTTTTCAACGTCTTTTATTATTTTTATATTTATACCAGATATTTTTTTTCTTATTTTAGACATAAATTGTGACTAAATCTTCCTATTAGGAAATTTTTGCATCTCTTATAGTTCTTGCGTAATGGGTCGTAAACGTCAAAATTTGCACTTGATGGTTTTATGCACGCCACTAAAATCAACTGACATACCAAACAAAAAAATCACAGTGTATAACAATGTTGTAGGCTGTGATTTTACACATATAAAAACAAATATATATATATAGTTTTGTATTTTTTTTTAAATTGTTGAAATTTCACATTTTCATTTCAAAACTCAAAATTTTTTATTAAATACAACAGTATTTTATTTTTTTGTTTTATATATGTCAAATCATAGCCTACAACATTCTTATTATACATTGTGAATTTTTTCAGTTCGGTATGTTAGTTGGTTTTAGTGGCGTGCATAAAACCGTAAACTTCAAATTTTGACATTTACGACTCATTACGCAAAACTATAAAGGCCAGTTTACACCGAAAAAATAACATAACAATGTTACTTACAATATGTTAATTACAAAATGTTATCAACAAATCCTAAGCAATGGTACACTATTTTACAGCAATGTTGATAGCAAATGTTTTATTAACATTGCTGAAAACACCAATGTTATTAACAAAGTTCTAAGAATGGTGACTGTAAGTTAATAACAATGTTAATGACAAAAATGTCTACAACATTGTTGATAACATTGTTAGTAAAATTTGTTACCAACATCCTTTGATCTAGACCACCTTAGAATGGGTCGGGAAAATAATGTTATCAACATTGTCGGCAACAAAGTTATTAACATGTTTCTAAAATTCATAACTTTTGTTGCTAGAAAATGTTATCAACAAAATGTTGGCAACAAATTTTATTAACATTTGTTATAAATATTAACAAACTTAATAACAGAATGTTGGCAACAGTGTTGATAACACGTACCACAATTTTCAAGCATTTTTACAACATTGTTAATAACTTTGTTCAAAACACGTGTTATTAGCAATGTTATCGTTGGTGTAACCAGGCTTAAGAGATACAAAAATTTCTTAAGAGGAAGATTATATCATAGTTTATGTCTAAAGTAAGAAAAAAATATCTGGTAGCCTACAAATATAAAAATAAATAAAGACGTTAAAAACTGTGGTGAACCGCGCCGTTAAAAAGAAACATAACAAAATAGTTAGATTAGGAAGCCGCCTAAAATCAAAGATGATCTTGACAACAAAATTTAAGCAAAATTTTTCTAACCCAAGATTAAAAACCAGTTGGGAGCTTCCGCTCCTGTCGTAAAATTGATTACTCTACTCTGAACGAATTACACCACTAGCACTGCACTGATGGAATTTTTTAGGGATATTTAAATGCTGTACAGGTACAGAGTCATACTGACTGGCTAGTACGGATGAATCCTAACCAAAATTAGCAGTACCATTGTTCTACGAGTGAGAATGGTCCAAGGTGGAGAGGTGAGAGGAGGCTGGCACCCACTTCCTTCAAACCCCACAGCGCTTTTAAAAAAGGGGATCACAAAGAGTCCCTTATCTTAACTCAAATTGCATTTAAATAACATAATGAACTTATCACCCAGCAGTGCGCAAAATACAATCGGAAAGAAAATGCCAAATGATTTAAAGGCTAAAAGACTACATTATTAGTTTTCACCACCTTCAAAAACTCATCACAGGATGTTTGCTGACGATGGGCACTTTTGAATACAGTCTTCTTCGGAAGCGTTGGAAGAAAATTTATTGTGACATATTAACTTTTAGGCACTTAATGATTATTACTGACACTGTTAAGTTTATATTAACAAGTTGCAAAAATATACAAATTGCCTAAAAAGAAAAAAATAACGAAGTCTTCAGAAGTGCTCGCTTTACCTTGACTTGCTACATACATTATGGTAGTTTAGAAAGTGTTATATTGAGAGCTGAACTAATTCATCTATATTGGTGCTGTCTGATAAAATTAACCAGTAGAGCATTATTTCATATGCATCACCATTTATGCATACTATACACACATATAATATTGTACATCAACATCTCTCAGCTTTTTAAAGACAACTTTTCACACTTCTGAATACATGAACAGAAAATCCTAACTTCGATACTACTACACCAAACCATACTGCGAATTTGTGTGTAACAGATAATGCTGTGGCAAATGTACGTAATACTATAACAGGTATCAGCTTTGTTCACTCTGTGTGACTTTGTGAATACCTATGCGAGTAAACGTTTCAGATGGATTCATGTGTTCACTGATAATGCTGACCATACAGAACTGAAGGTGCCAATGGTCAGAGTATTATCTCTTAGTACATTATCAGTGCAGTCTCACATAAACAGCTAGGGTCAAACTTATTTATTTTCATATAGTCTTGTGCCATGGTTACTCAGAAATCATTATTGTGTTGGGGGCCACGGTAGCCGAATGGTCGGACCATTCGCCTCCAACTAAGGCGATCCGGGTTCGATTCCCAGCGGGGTCAGTCTCAGCATTTTTACATGTGAGAATCGTGCCAGACGACACCATTGGTCATCGGGTTTTCTCGGGGATTTCCCATTTTCCCCTTTCATTCCAGCGCTGCTCCATACTCACCTCATGCCACCCCTCACCAGCGCTGACCAAAATCTCTCACTCACTCATTATTGTGTTGCGTTATTACGAAGTAGACTATAACAAACATGTTTACTGAAAGATTTTAGAGAAATACTTAAAAAGAGTGCAGGTGGAAGACTATAATTATTTAAAACGGATGTAAGCATAAATCTACTATATGTATACATAATGGCAAACCAAATCCAAAAAAAGTATAATTGTGTTTTTACTGTTTGTTGTATGATTGTATGTATGGAATATGTCTAAAAAATACATTCCATTCAATGACTCCCATTGCACGCCTTTACAAAACCATAAAAATGTTATGTTTCATGAACAAAATCCATCGGTATTCAACTGATATTCTGTTTTAAATTACAAACTAAACAAAAGTCATTATAAAAAAAACTGTCCTGTAAAAAAATTCATAATTTTTCAACCAATATTTTGCTAATGTGACATTATTTGTCAAATTAAAATCTGACAGTGGAATCAAAGTTACAACAATAATGCATCATAACATTTTAAATAGAAACACGTTACATGAAGAACGCGTTTGCTCAAAAACTATTTTTTTTTTTGGAATGCTAAGGTTTGGTTTCTCTGTACTAACATTTAAATTATTCCAAATTTTCATAACTTTTCAACGCAAATATTTTACCTGCACCATGCTTAAGTTTTTTTTTTTTTGCCTGGTGAAAACTAGGCCTGTTTATTGATACTTTTGCTCACTTTGTTATTTAAACAATTTCCAAATTATGCTCTCATTAAATTAATATCGATGTAGAATGCTAAATTTCCAAAAGACCCATACAGCACACAATGCATTCAGTTACATTTCAGAAATGTTTAACTGAAACATTCAACAAGCTACATGGCAACTCAGCGATAATGGCGGGTAATGTCTGGACTAAGCATTTCGGAGACACATTTGAAACATTCATATTGAAATATTACATCCCAATATTTCTGGAATGTGTACTGTGAAATATAAGCCATATCACTCTGTTGGAAGTTTCAGCAGAACATTACTGAGAACTACCTATCTGAAACTTGAGATACGTAATATTAGATTGGAACGTTTCAGAAATATAAGTGAAATATTCATATGAAATGTTATTTAAACGAGGCATTGTAAAGTCTTTGAAGTGATTCTGAAACATACCGTAACTGAAACATTGTGTGCTGTATGGGGAATTATTAAAATTTCGTTACTTGTATTACCGAGACACAGTTTAGTACCAAGTATATTAAGGTGTGGTAAAATCAAAGGGTATAAATATAAAGAATACGTATCAAAATATATATTTTTTAATTTGGTCTCAGAATGGGGTTAACTGCTGGGATATTTCTAAACAGCACAGCAATGTTTCATACACGATGCCTGCAAGTCATACTATAACGTTGTAACAACATACTGTAATGTGCCAGGTATGTGCAGACTATACACTTAACATCTCCTGCATGCAACATTACAATGTAAAGTTGCCTGCATGTCACCTGAACATTTCCAGCATGTTACCTGCAAGTTAAAGGAACTTACAGAACTCATTCACTGACTAGCACATTTCTTCAACGTGAACACAACAGAATTGTGCCAATATTACTAAATTATTACAGTTCACATCCAATACACCGGCATGCAGACTATAAATATTTTGAAATCACGTACTATCTTCACGACAAAATAGGACTGCAAAAGCAACATGGTCAGTAGGTTCACATCCAATACACCGGCATGCAGACTATAAATATTTTGAAATCACGTACTATCTTCACGACAAAATATGACTGCAAAAGCAACATGGTCAGTAGCGAAATTGAGTAGGCTTACTTAGTGTCACTATCACTGGCACAGGAGTAATAATTTAGTTGTTTAAAAAAATAAAAACCAATTTTAGACCTGTGTGACAGTGAACCTAAATTATGTATTTAAAATTAATTGATTACGGTACTAAAATAAACATTATTAATTATTTGTAAATGTCAATATAAACCAATTATCATTAGGCTAATACAAATATTACACATTGGTCTGAAATGAAACAAGACAGCGCAGAATGTCGCAATTTTAACACTACCTATATGTACAAACAAAGGTTCTGTGTGGTCTTAATCTCCTATGTTGTCAGTGAGACGTTTCTGGCATGTGCAGGCCACATGCTATTGTTTGTGTAACCAACTTAGTATATTTAAATACTGCGGTAATATTTCCAGCACCATCTGCTGTGCCGTCTGAGTAGAAACAGTAAATTTATGATGGCTAAGCATAGCATTGCATAATGTAAACTGTGCATTTCAGATAGAAACATGGAAAAAAAATTAAATAAAATTTAAAATATTTTTTTGGAGTATATTAAGAATAACTACTCACTGTGTACCGGCCAAACTAATGATTTTAAAGGCATGATTTACTAATGAAAAATGTTTCTATAGATGTTAGGAACAGTCGTACATATAGAAAGTTGCAGTTTACTAACTTCGAAATTTTCAGTTTTTTGTTAGGTTAAGTTAGGTTAGTTTAAATTAGTTTAAGCCACGGTCGTAGAAGAACAGGTCTGGACTCTCGCCTATCTACCAATGTATTTTTCTTGGCCCCCTTGTTGTTTGGCTGCAGTTCGTCAAGTTACAGAAAATGTTGTACTTTTTGACTTTGTAATCCGGGCAGTCTGACTAACTCCGCCCACTTTTTTCCATTGTTAACATTATAAAGTAAATAAATATTACTGGAACCATGATTAAAAATTGTGAGCGAAGAAAGTATTTCATAAATTGCTAAAAAAATACTTCTTGATAAATTGTTTATCTTAGTGGGAGGGAAGTGGGCTGTGTTTGAGCTCGACCGCCCGGATTACAGCGCCAAAAATATATAGGTTAGCATTATCGGTAACTTGGTGAACCGCAGCCAAACAACAAGGGGGTCAAGTTTCCAGGTGAGTGTCCAGACCTGTTCTTCTACGGCCTTGGTTTAAGAGGGCGTGGTACATAATTCAACGCTAAAAGCGTTTATCTATAACTGTAGATTTCTTGATGCCAATTAACGAAAATTAAACAATAGCAACCCCAGAAAATAGTTTTAGCCAACGTTTTAAACAATATTGTTTCCAGTATTATTAACTTCTGAGGCACAATCTCTGACGCCGGAACCTCGTGCATTTAACTACGGCGCAAGAGATTACGCGTAACGAATTAGTAATTCTGGATAAATATTTATTCACAAAGTTTGGTAAATACCATTATCTAGTATTGTCATTGAGTATTTTATCCATGTTGGCTTCGAAAAAAGTGCACATATCAATTGATGTTTTCAGTGTTTATTTATCTACCACACTCTTAAGCTATTTTACTATTAAGTTCTCTATTTTGCGTTATGTTAGGTAATGTTAGGTTAGGCAAACTAACAAAAACGGATAACATTATGGTAAAATAACCGAACCTAAACAATATAACCTAACAAAAATTACAAACTTAGAAAACTAAAATTTTCTTTACATAGGATTACTTCTAACATCCATAGAAACATTTTTAATTAATAGACTGTACATCTATAATCAATAGTTTAGCATGTAATAGCAGCGCAAAAACAAAACCTTTAACAATCAATTTACATATTGTACTATCAACTTTCACGACATGACGAATTTTTTAATGTTATGTGGCAATAGCATTACTATAATACCCAAATTTCTGGAATTCGGTCACGTCGCTCATGGATGTTGCACACGAGAAATAAGCCTAACATACTGATTTTAATACTTTACCACATAGTACCTAACCTTAGTCAATTAATTTCAACTCGATACACGAGACACCTGTGTATACTTCAGTTAATTTATTTGAAGTAAACTCACTACAAATAGGCTAGGAACTGATTGGCTAACCGATACGAACTAGGAAAATAATTTCATGAACAAACCACACATATTGCAGAGTTCTAACTAATCACAGGAATTTGAATAGTAATAATTCTCTTTCTTGATATTTCTCCTACCTTATTACTACAAAACTAGAAGTATTATAAATAATATAGAAAAACGGGTCTTCCAAATACATTAAAACATAAACAACGCAAAACCAAAACAATACAAGTAAAAGACGCCACTTTACATAAACTAACATCGAAGAGATCCTAAATATTTCACTAGAACAATCCTACATAAATTTATAATATGATTAAACATAACTGAATAAAACCAATAATATCCTTAAAAATGCAGTTACTGTCAAATTTTTAAGTATTAATAACGAAAGAATTTTGACTCAATAGTATATGGCCATCTGGAACGTTGCTACAACGTTACAGCCAGACAAATAAATTCACAGTAATATTCCTGCAACATTGACAACATTCGGAACATTGACACAACGTTTCAAACAGGCTCGCAACCAAATTGAAACAATGAAACGTAGCAGCAACGTTTCTGCAACCAAGCGTGCTGTATGGGATACATTTTGATTTGAACTTGCAATTATTAATGCTTACTTCTGGATTAATTTATGATTATTTCAAAGTATTTAAATCAGTACTTTACTAATTTTATGTGTAAAGGATGTGGTAATAACCTTACAGCAATAATTTCATTTTCATTACCTTCTTTCAAGTTTCATTTGAATCAAGTCAGCATTTTTTAAATTTTCAGC
Source organism: Medauroidea extradentata (assembly GCA_003012365.1). NCBI lineage: Eukaryota > Metazoa > Arthropoda > Insecta > Phasmatodea > Phasmatidae > Medauroidea > Medauroidea extradentata. Next base: position 12,094 of record PNEQ01098060.1, read on the forward strand.
CCAAATAAATTTCAAAATGTTTTAAACCCTAAGAGAGTGGCAGTACTTATTTCATAGTGTTTTATTTACATGTAGAATCTGAACTACAATGATAAATCTGAATAAGGTACTATTGAATGTTTCATGTCAGTGTGTTTTGCCCACAGTTTTATGTGTGATGTTTAGATTCTCAATCAGTATTGTACACTATTCATTCAACACACACACTTTAAGGTACTTCCAACCAACTAACAAGTAATTCGTCACATTCACACATTTATACATAATTGAGCATCAAAATAATACATTATTTAGTTTATTTTTCCGTTTTCTATTTTACTACCCATCTTGGAACAGAATAATTCCCTTCCTTGAGTCCTTGTAACTCATCAAGAAACCGTGGCCAATTGTTTGAAAACAAAATACTCTTTTTTAATGGTTAACAAAGAATTATATTAGCCAGTACGAGCGAAACTAGTATGTTTTAGTATGTGCTATTTTTGGGTGTGGGGGAAAATTCCGGGTAAGGAAATCGAAACTCTATACAACGAGATTTTAAATTGTGTTCCAACCACAGTCTATGAAGGTAGAGGTCTTGACACTGAGGAATAAAATGTGACTCCCTTTTTGTCGCCGAGCGCTAGTAGTAATTTAGTGGAAGATTTGTCTTGTTTTGTATTTGGCTTAGCTTAAAATGTGAAGTTGGTATCGGAATTGCGTGTATTGTATAGAAGGAAAAAATTTAAATGAAATTTTGTATTGGAATACATTTTTTTAACCATGAAATTTCGTTTTTCAGTATTTTATACGAAAACACACATTGCAACGATTCCAAAATTTTGTTGGGCAGCAAACAATAGATTTTACTCGAATGTGTTTACTAAAACAGTAGTACATAACATTTATGTTTAGTATTGTAAATTGTTGAACTAAGAACATTAAATTACTTACCCACGCAATAACAACGTTCACAGGGACATTTGTGGTACAATTGATAGAGGATAAACAGCTGACAGTCAATATGTATTAATTTTTTAGGGATAAAGAGAACGTCTGTTTTATCATCGAAAAACTTGCTACGTTAAGACACAGAGTAAATTTCTGCGGTTGACTTAAATTTAATTTTGACAGATCGCATGTAGTATTCTACACTAAATAAACGTCAAAAGTATAATACTGACATTTTACTTTGAACAGTTACAGTAGTCGTATTAGAACTAACATACAATTGAATCATGAAATGGTACAGGGACGTAAGTCCACTTTTTGGCGGTTTTGACTTTTCATATGTACATGTTCTGTTGAGGTAGACGCTTCTAATGGTTTTAAAAGAACGTTAGTCCAACACATCCTTAGCCATATAACAAAGCTGTACATTTGACATGTACAGTAGTGTTAATAGGATGCAAGTCCAGGACTTACGACCATATAACACTGCACTCTATGTCAAAGAATTGTTATTGTACAAAACGCCAACCATAATATAATCCTCCCTTATCATGGCAATGCCTACTGATAAACAAAAGAAGAACGTGCCATTTTCTTTGTTTATTTACTTCAGAGCATTTTAGTGCCGGAAGATGGAGGCCAACAACGAAAATGTTAAGGAACGAGTGAAAAAAAGGAAATGTCTAAGAAATGATGGTGAATATGCAAGGAATGTGATAAAACAATCTCGTTTGACAGGAAAAGCATACGTAAAACACAGAAAAAATGAAGTTCCTGCGCGGAAAACAGGAAAACAGTGTAGGTAGGTATTAATTTTTGGTTATGTCAGTAAACTTTACATAGGCTTCAAACATTTGAATTGAACTCGTGAAAATACTCTTTGCTAATGAAATACTCAATTAAAACAATACTCGCTGTAAATCAAACGCAAAAGTATTGCCCACTCGTTTGAGTGCCGCCGCCATGTAAATAAACCAAAAGGGTATGAAGAAAGCTAAACTCAAGAGTAATTACACCAGATTAGTTATAATAGTCGCTCTAAAACACAACATTTTGAACATAGTTTAAAAACTTGGTATATAAATTTACACCGAATTTACATACATCAAGGTGAGCCTTTATGTGGTGAAATCGGCCATTGAATGTGTGGGTATGTCAGGAATATGTAGGCCTACATAGATTTGAACTATGTTATAAAGACTAAACATGAGTATCCGGTTTAAAATTTACAACAAGACGTTATGCTGTTTGTTGCAGCTGCAGACAGAAGTGTTTCCTGCGACTCAACGAAGACAAGCAGTTTGATATCTTAACGCGTTCTGTTATACGCACATCTCTATCACTCACTGACATGAGCCGTTTTGATACAATAATTCACCGATTTTCTATTCGAGGACATTCTTATCTACCTTGTGATAGGGTGTTCGGGACAGTGAAAAGAAATATTTAAAAAGTGGATAGAATATGCACTCGAATGCAATACGCATCACTGATTTTACACAGCTCTGAGAATAGTATCGGCACACATAAATGGTCGGCTCAAGTGACATACATGACTTCAGTAGATGGTGGCTTGCATATTATAAGAGAACAACACTGTCTATGGAAACCATATGTCGCTCTGTGCCACATTCTCAAAAGGTCAGCTTCAAACCTACAGAATACATAGAGTTTACATACTCTCTACACATGAAAATATGTGTAGTTGCATCTGCTTACATTGGCGGCCTTGTGTCTCATACTTTCAAGCTTTCACAGTCAGGTGTTTTAATAAATCAAGCACTTCCGTGCACCTTAGCATATCCACAAGGTGGTACTCCCATAAACATAAAACAACTGTCTGACATTCAACATATGCTGCCATATATTTCACAAGGTGGAGAAGAAGACGAGTTTTACCAAGAGATTCTTCGCTGGAATACTATGGATGGATTTAACGACATTAGTGACAATGACTAGACAAAGTATTGTACTATGCACCTAGGTCACTGTGATAATACCTGCTGAACAGTTGCTACTATAAGTGTTATTATGCTTTTGCTTGTATGAATTCTTACTACTGTATCATTGCAAAGTAGCATTTTGGAACGTGTTATTTATTGTATTTACTATGAAAGAGGTTATTATTAAAGTTCCAATATAGTTATTATGTTTATAGCATTTAAATACTATTATGATTTATATAAATATTAAATATCAATGAATTGGTAAAAGGTACTTAAGTCCGCTGGCTTTAATTACTTCGATATAAATATATCATGACCCTTACATTAAAGTTTTTATATTATAAAGTACAAACATCTACCATTAATGTGGTCTTTGAAAAAACTGTGCAATGGGAGTGCATGACTGGATTTATTTGTTTGGACATACGCCATTGCGAAATAAATAACTGTCAAGATAAAATTAAAAATAAGACAAGAAAACATAAATAAGCAGAGTATGCTTTAGTCATCAGGATACATACACAACATGAAATTCCAAAACTGTAATCTGGTCAGATAAAACAAGGAAACAAAACAGAAAATAAAAAATAACACAATATAAAATGAGAAACATAAGTTGATATGCGACTCTACGATGAGACGAAAACAAAAACACAAACAGAAATACAGCAACGACACAACGATGAGGCGAAACAAAACACAAAGATGTCGGACACAAACAGAAAAACAATAAACGACACAAACGATGAGACGTAACCAAACACAGCAGTTTTCCAAACAGTCAGTATTGACGACGTTTCGGGAACTTGAATCTGTTCCCGTCATCAGGTAGACACACAGGGTTCAGGAACACGAGTGCGACTGATGAGGAGACTGGAAAAACCATGGTAAAGCCCCTTACCGTGCTCAGCCAATGGGAGACGAGCTGTCTCCTGACTGGTCGTGCAGCATGTATTGACTCTGATTGGTTGTGGTGGGTTGAGTGTTTGTTTTTATTTTGTGCTGTAAATTTGTTTCTCTTTTAATCAATGGGATCCACATATTTTTTAATTCAATGCTCTGCTGACTGAAAACATTGCTATTGCTTATAATAAAGGCTGATTCTTTTATTTTTATTTTGATTTTGTCAGTTCCCTGTGTAAGGGGTTTAGAGTCTTCCCAAAGGATTTTGTGGCTATTTTCCCATGCATGTTCGGCCAGTCTGGATTTTTGGGTTTCGCCTTTTTTGCAATTGTTTTTATGTTCTTTGATACGGGTTGATTGAGCTCTGCCTGTTTCACCAATGTACATAAGGCCTTATTCGCATGGTATCTGATATACAGAGTTGTGTGTTTGTAGTTCTTCTGTGGCTGGTTTCACCCTGGTAACCATACTATTAATGGTTGCTTTAGATCGGAATGTTGTTCGAAGTCCGTATTTGTTTCCTATACGTCTTATTTTTTCAGAAAGGCCTCGAACATACAGAATAACTAGGGTTCCTGATGTTTTTTTCTGTTTCTGCGGGCTTGAGTGTTATGTTAGGTTTCATGTGCTGTTTGATGGTGTTTGTTGGGTAACCATTGGCTGTGAGTTCTTTTCTTATTTGGTTGTGTTCTTCAACTACGGATTTTTTGTTGGAACAAATAATCTCTGCTCGGTTGGCTAGTGTGCGAATTATGCCAGTTTTTGTGCTTTTAGGGTGGTTGGATGCAAAATGTAGGTATTGGCCTGTATGTGTAGGTTT
>PNEQ01098072.1:0-22310 GCA_003012365.1 Medauroidea extradentata
TAATTGGGGACATGTTAATTTAAATTCATCTTTTCAAAATTTTAATATTAAAGTAGTCAAGGAATTTTAAAGTAGAGTCATTTGTTTATTTTCCTGGCTTGTTTGGTTTCAAATTGACCACAGTAAAATTTTAATTATTTTTGTTGATATAACTTGTTCTTGTATTTTGACTAATTTTTGAGTTTTGGCAATTTTAGCTTATTATTAAATTTTCCCTGGTGAAGTGAGTAACTTCAGGTGTTGCAAGCTTCTCCAGGCTGAAGGATTTCTGGCGCCAACGTTGTGGTTGATCACTTGCTTCATGGAATTCTCCCCATGACATAGGTTATTGACGCACGTAGGTCAGCCATCACAGGGGGTTGCTTAGGGTATTGTGCCGCGAAAGTAGTTCCACTGTTGCGCACTTTTTGTCCCCAAATATTATATTTGTGTAGATAAACAATTCTATTTCAATGTAAAACCTACAAAGGAAAATTTTGGAATGGTTTGTTTCATGTTTTAAGGGTAATTTTGCTGGTTTTGTTGAATTTTGGATACTGTTGTATCACTCTGCCGTGTGCGCTATTTGTTACCATGTCCATTGCCGTGAGTGGTAGGACAGTTGGGGCCGGGCGCGGGCCCGAGGCGTTCGTTAGTGAAAAAGCAGTTTGTGCTAGGCGCGGGCCCAAGGCGGTCGCAAGTTGCAGGCTAGTTGGTGCCGGGCGCTGGCCCGAGACGGTCGCTAGTTGTTGTTCAGTTGGGTAGTGATGGCGGAACGAGAGAGACGTCTACGGGTCGCGAGGGTGCAGCGGGGCTGGCCCTGGGAGCGCTGGAAAGGCGGGACGAGGCTTTTGTGCCCCTGGAGTGTTTTTTTTTATCTTGGTACTCTTAAAAGTTATTTAAAGGTGGCGGGAGATACGGGGTTTAGGCAACGGACAGGTGTTACGTTTTTTTTTGCTTTATTTCGTTTGTTCGGGCATGGTAACGCCGGACATCTGACCATTTTCCCGTTTATTTGTGTGTTGACCAAACCGTCAGTTGTAAAATATTCATGAAGCAAGAAAAAAAATGTAAAAGGTAAAATTAAAAAATAAACAAACAGTTGCCTTATTACGTGAGTCTAATTTACAATATCATAATAATAGTTTCCGTCTCCTTTTAAATGACTAAACTGAGCTATCCGGCGCACTTCACCACATAACCTCAACGCCAAGTGCCAACCAACCATAACAATAGACCACAGCAACAAGCAGCAGACGCAAGAGGACGAGTCACAATAGGAGTTGTGTCGTTTATTGAAGCGAACCGCATGTGTCTCCCATGTTTACCACACAAAATGCTTATTGAACTTAAAAGTATCGGAAATGAGTATTGATTATAGGATATCGCTTGGGAAAAATATTTATTTACACAAAAATAATGAATGGAGACATGTTAATGTAGAAAGAGTAAAAGTTGACAAAGTAACAGAAATATCAATCCAACGAAGAATATCTTACGGTGTGCTGTTAACATTGCAACAAGTAGGAAATAAATATAGTACAAAAAATAGTAAATGCTGTTATTACAAAATCAGCAATAATTAGCACAAAGTTTTGTGGTTATGACAACTTTTCGAATACAAGCACAGCAAATAATAAATTATGAATTTTCAAACGAAAACTTTGCAAAATATAAATAAAGGCAACATAAATTAGCAAACAAAAGCCACTCATGTAATATTCACACAGTGTGTTGGATTTATGAGAACATGTATGAAAACAAAATAACAATAATTGCTGATAAGAACATCGTTATAAACACAAAACAAATACCACAAAATTTAGCAAACTAATGCTAAATAAAATTTATTTGATACACATTAAGTTTTTCTTGTCTTTATGGTTTCATGTTCACGTACAGTCACAGTTCACTGACTAGAGTCATTTGTGAAAATCATTGAAACACGTTAAACAAAATCCTGTATTGTTTAGACAGTCATTGCAATAACTTGTTATTCTTCTGACCTTATCTGCGTCTCTGCTGCTCAGCCCACTTGAGCGGAGCCGATCATAGCAACCCTTGCAAACCTTCCACCACTTTCGTCCAGCTCCATCAGGTTTCAGGAATGTGTGCCCACGTTTCTTGTTTATTTCTCAAACCATATCCTGAATATGTGTTTGCGTCACCAAATGATCTGCCAACTGCCGCCTGAACTCCGTTATCTCCAACTTTGTATCAGCTGTCATATTATAGACAACCCACGCATTTACTACGGTCGTACCCAAAATTAGTTCTAACACTACTTTCCGATTCCATTTCAAAGATTTTCTGAGCACTGTATGGTAGGAAGACATCTGATCACTCAAGTTCACATCTTTTTTTGCTTTGTTGTAGATGATTATGCACTTCGGTTTTACTACATTTTCCCCTTTCCTAATAGTTTTCCTTGTTGGAATCATACTCGTGTCGTGTGGTGCATCACTATAAATCATAAGAACTGGACGCTTATCCATACATCTTATGATTTTCAAATCTTATTTTTGTTTACCTACAATTTTTCCTCTCTTTATTTTATTTGCAAAACCGTCTGTTAGCCCGCAAAGTGCCACAATACAAAATCTTCATGCCATACAATGTTTTGATTAATTCTACACTAGAATAAAAATTGTCTGCAAACACAATATGTCCTTCTTTAGGATCCAGTACGTCCAATAAGTTCAAGACTATTGCATGTGAATGGACTGTATGTATATTTGTGCTTCCCTTTCCTGTGTAGACAATAATATTTAGTGTATAGCCATTTGGTGTGCACAACTTGTAAAGCTTTACCCCATATTTGTGGGTCTTGTTAGGTGTATACTGATGGAATAATAGCCTCCCGCAAAGCGGTACCATGCTTTCGTCAACTACGATTACTCTTCCTGCCTTCAAAATATGAAAATATTTTTGACTAACAGATCCTCAATTTTTTGAATTTTATAGTCAGTTTGTTTTGTCGACCTCCTCGTTATTTTGAAAATGTAAACATCTCAGAAGCAATAAAAATCTGTCCCTGGACATAACTGATGAAACAAATTTGTTATGAAACATTGGGTCCTTCGACCAATAATCATGTATGTGTGGTACAGTTGTTAAACCCATTGAAATTAGGATGCCTAGAAAAGTGTACATTTCTTGTTCATTTGTATCAGACCACAACTTTATTCTATATTTACTAGGGTGCTCACTGTTGAACTGTTTTGAGCCAAAAACTTTTGTTTCTCTGACAATAATATCCATTATATCCTTGTCAATAAATTATTTGAATACATCAATTGGAGTTTGACAGCCAGAAATATAACTGTCATTTAGTTTACAACTTTCCGGGTACAATTCAAATTCATAAGTACCTGTATTTATAGAGGACCAGTTACAAGTTGGTGTATTGTTGCCAGTAAATGTAGCTGTTGGTGTAACAGTACCACATGTACCGTCATCCGTACTGACGTAAGAATGACTTCTTCCTCACAAGTGATCAGAACTGGAATCGGATTCACAAGAACCTGGTTCGTAAGTACAGTCTCGAGCTGAATCATCACTATCAATATCATCCGATAATATTGAACCATCTCTCCCATTACTTTGTATAGTAGAAGAATGCTCGTTACCTGACGTTGGCGGCAGTTGACTTTGCAATACGGAACTATTTCTCGCATCATTTTGAACAGCAGAAAAATGTTGATTACCTGAAGTTGAAGGTTGCTGGCCACATAAGATGGACTGATCTCTCACATCACTTTGTACAGAAGGCAAATTATGTTTATCAGAAGCTGACAACTGTACCACACAATCTTCATGTTGCACTACTTGTTCAGCAGCACGTCGTAAGATTTTATCAGTTCTTGTATTTCCGTGTGGTATTTCAATATAAACAATGAAAAACACACAATGCGATTAGAAACACCAACCTACATGCACTCACTTCATTATGGATGTAACAGTGAAACATAGACCCCCGGCAATATGTAGTAACCTACATTGCGCGCTGTCTGTTATTGGAAGTGCTAACTATCAGTAGGTATGTTTCAACACAACAGCTAGGCTGGCAACTTGATGGCATAGTCACTGAGGTGATTCGAAAATCGATTCACTAACTCGATTCAGCTAATTGCATTAGGCTAAATAAATTGTGTCGGGAAAATTATATGTTTCTCGTTATAGTAGCCCTAACAAAGAAACAGACACATGTAGCCATTTCAGAGCCAGCGCTCTAAAAGACGGATACATTGTACATTCGCCAGAGGCAGGCACCGCACCAAAATGAGACATGCATTTTTTCAGTGTGATACCTGCCTCTGGGGATATGTATCATAAACTCCTCTGTTTACATGCCTGTAAGAGAAATGGTGCCATTCAGAAGCTAAATGGTGTTGGGAAATAACCATTTACAACAAATATGGTAAAAATATTTTTTTTCAATTTTTCCACATTTTAGGGCAGCACCACGGTTAAAGATCATACATATCGTCGGGGATATGTAACGCAGTCAACATGTTAAGAAAAAATAAATCTAAATCCTACCTGCAATTATTTCTAAGCTAATAAGTAACGCAGGCAAAACACTTCACACAACCCTTTGTTTATCCTGTCCCAAATCTACATGAGTGAGAACTGATCTAAGTATAATGGTATATTGGACTAACCTTGACAACACGAGCAAACTCCTGGAAGAGCTCATGCACATCTCGTGCCTGTTCCTGAAGCTCCGCCCATGACCTAGAACAAGCCTCCAGCTTCTCAAATTCCTCCCTGGACGTGCTTTTCTTTAACTGCCACTCCCTCTCCCCTTCCTCCTCCTCTGGTGTCATGGAAAATTCACTCTTCACCGGCATCCACATTGGACTCAGTTTCTGAGGATTCACAGCTTCAAAAAATCACCAAAACAGAAAAACATAAGGGACTCTCATTATGTTTTTATGCACATACAATACACTTCACAACACAATTACGCACTGTCTTTAAGTCACATTAATTTATTACATTAACACATTAAACTAACTATCCCTTTTATTTTTTTTTTCACGCCTGGCCTTGCATGAACAAAGAACATAGTTAATTACTGAAGGGTTACCTGGCATAACATGTTATATTTACGTTGAGTTCTGACACACGTCCTCTACACATTCCTTGTTAATGTCTGTTTACTGTCTTTATGCTACATAGCTTAGTTCAGTCATTAAGAGTTTTAATGTCACTGAAAATAAGTGTCAGTAAAGACTGAATTTTTGGTCAGTTGGTATAACTTCTCAAAAAAATCCACCTCTTCGCTCTCTTACGTCACCTCTTCAACCCCATTTAGTCTCTTGGTAATGGCCAATAGCTTCATAACCAATGGTCATAAAAGCAAATTTTTTTTTTTAGTTTTGAACCACATTACATTATTTAAAAATTTGTTCTAAATTGCATTTTTGTTAGTGTAAGCGGTTTCTCATTATCATAATAAAGTTGTGTCAAACAATGATTTTAGCACGTCATGTTATTGGATTTTTTTCCCTGTAGTTTTAAGCTCAATAAAAATTCAGTGTTATAGTTTTAATATTAATTGTGGTACTTTAAAATAATGTCTGGTTTGTAAACCTTTAATCAATACTGCAACATCCAGGCCAATGAAAATTGAGGCTTGTATCAACACGTTTTATCTCATTTCTACATTCCACTGCATAGACAACAAGCAACCTTAGAAGCAGCCACCACAAATTTCTTTATTTTGAATCAGTGGTAAGGTGCACACGAAACACTGTCACATATAAATATCAAAATGTTTAACTGTGCTAGTTTTGGTGCAGGGAGAAGGATGATTCTTAACCACTGAAATTTTTAGTTATTGACTGTCTTTCTGCTTCCACTATATTGTTTGAACAGACTAGTAACATGAACTTTCGACAGTGCATTCTGCCAGGTCAACGATACCATTTCTCCAGGCTAATCCTCCCCACTTGAGTTGTGAATCACAGATATGGGATATAGCCAAGCACTGCTAGTTGGTTGTCCAATGAAATTTCCCAATACTATAAAGTTGCACACCACTTGGATTGCATTTCCTAAGTTTTAATAGTAGCATTCTTGTTGATGCTGACAGTCACCGGTTGCCTCAATAGTTGCTTAGAAAGATGATTACTGTTTGATGATATCCAGGCATGACAAACAAAAAGTAAATTATCATAAATAAGGTGTACAGATATAAAATAAGAACAGGTGGTTTACTGACAGAATTAACACAAGCCATGTCACCCAAAGTACAGTGGAATCTCACTATAACAATAACTGTAAATGGCAACAAAAACTGTCTTTATAGCGGATCGTTGTTATATCCAAATAATTTTACATGTATTATGGAGAGATGGTGCATTATAAACCTATTGTTATAGGACAGATAATGTTATAAACCATACTCTTTATAACGAGATTTCACTGTATATATTTTTTCCCTCGTCCCTGCACAGTAAGGGTTGACTCTCAAACCCATAAATTTCAATATTGGGACAAGTATTCACGGTCTAACATAACCTGCCCAGTAGCCAGACCATCAACAAGGTGAAACCTCCCAATTAGCATAACAGGTGATTCATAGTGCGGTGAATTAGAAGACTTTCATGCAACAACTGCAGTTTGCAAAGAGCAAATAGTCATACAACAATTGGTTGCAGACATGGAACAGGGCAATGGCTACATATCCAGGAATTTCACAGCATACCACACAGGAGGTGCCGCTGCCACTAGAGCTGGGATGTCACCACAGCAGAAACTTTAACAATAAATCATGAAGGGCAAACACACGCACTTCCAAATTCATACAAACATCACCAATTCGCAACAAACTGCAACGACTAGATCAAGTACACTGATGTGGCACCACTGAAAATAATATTTCCTAAAACTAATATTGCTCTCACTATTTCTGCTAAATGAATAAAGGTTTGATTATTAACTACTGCATACATATTTGCATGTAATCATAATCCACAACCATACTGCATAGTAGTACCCTGAGAGTACTATAACATTTCATGAGGATTTATTACTGCACAAATTTAAAAGAAGTTAGTATTGAATGTTGTTAGGATGTACTTGTATTACAATAGCATTAAAACTACTATATACATTTATACACCTAAAAGGTAACATATTTTTTATAGAAAATGTGTCTTGTAACCACAAAAATTTAATTTACATTAAAATTGCAATAAAAACAATGCTTGTATTATCGTCACCACGTAGCACACCACATTTCCTAATGCTACTGAGACTAAATAATATACCATGTTATATAGTTTGTATTGATTATTTAACATTCAATGCCCATTAACGTATAAAAGGTGCAAAAATCAAAACAAAACATTTCAAATTAAACATCAGCTAGTATAAAAACCAGATGGTTGTATCACTTTATACATTGATTTGAGAGAAATTTTCTCTATACCACAAACACATAACTACACCAAAACGTTTTGTCAGATAGGTAATGAGAGTAAACACGACATGACATTACAACAACAGCCTAGTGCTTTATTCAGTTCCTTTTTACATTCGTTAAAATACAGCAGACAAACAACTCCATTTTACCAACTCATTATCATGCTCAAACAATCCACTGCTACCAACTCTCCCCAATGAAACACACATTTACAAAAATAACAACATTATATTGCCCAATCATATTACATAAACATGACACTCTTTCCACCATAAAAAACAACAGGGTTTAAGTTTATGTCTATGCTGTCTGGCTTCTGCCTGACAGTTTGAAGATGTCAGATTGGACGAAACCACTGGATCAGATGACTGCCCGAGAATTGATCATGGTGCCACTGCTGGAAATTCCTTGAACCCCTCTGTTTCTTCTGGTAGTGGTTCTTTTGCTGATTGATTCTGGCTAATTGAAGATGACGACTGCTGCCGACCCTCCATCGGAACATGAAAATACACTTCCTTGGATGCATCTCTATGCCTTCGGCACAGTTGATTTATGTAGGACCACACCTCTAACTACTCTGTCGACAGCCCTCTGCATGAAACTGGACCTATTGCCTCTACCACCATAGCAGGTACCCACCTCGGACCATGTCAATTATTTTTGACATAGACTGGATCCAGGTTTCCTTGAGCCCAGATCTTCCTGCTTGGCCTTCATCTCTTCCAAGAGAGCTGGGTAAATATGATCTAGGCAAGTTCGGAATCTCCGTTCCATAAGCAGCTCTGCAGGACTTGCTGAAGTAACTGCACTTGGCTTCACATGCTGTACCAACAACAAATCCCCACCAGAAATTTTCCACAGAACATGCTTCAAGGTTTGGGCCATATGCTCAGCTTGGCGATTTAAATAGGATGGTAGGGAGCAACCAAGACTTGGAAAGTTCCTTTTTAAATGTAACTAGTTCCATTTCAAGATCCTTTATGTAAAACAGCAATTATTTCAAGTTTCTTTCAAGAAAAAGGAACTAGTTCCAATTCAAGTTCATCGAAAGGAACTTGCAAGTTCGTAAGAAGTTCCTTTCACATTTTGCAACTGCTTTTCTTTGCCACACAAAATATATGACACATAATTTAGGATCAAAGTGAGATTAGTTCTCTACACAAAATAAATATTATGATGTACGCTGAAATTGCTTTATCTCCACAAGCATTATGTAGGTCTTTACTTGATTATGAATTTTTAAATTCATCTTCTTTTTACCAACATAGTAAATTCATTTCACTACAATCACTACAAAAATACTTCACAAATCAAAAAAAAAAATATACCGATCAGGTGAAACTAATAAGGAAACACGAGTTCAGTGTCAACATAAAGCTCTTGTCGCATCAAAGATTTAAACATCCGTTGACATTTATTTGTCTGTAAATAATCTCCTCCCGAAATAAAATTCTAGCTACTACTCTATTTATTCTGTCTCCATAACTCACTGAATTTTCTAACTTATGACAAAACGTTGTAGGCTACCAAGTCATGTTCGGCATTAACCAGATCGTAATCTAGTCACAAGTGATTTTTAATGTATTATCATGTCTTTTTTACGACTGACAAAAATGAAATTACCGTATGCATATTTTAAACACCTAATAAGCTTATAGATATAAAAATAAAGTCCAATTTCACTAATTGAAGTATTTTATATAGCTAAATTTTTGGATAGAAATTTTACTTAATTATGATGAATTGCATTGTTTCCAGTGCAAGCAGATTATTTATATAAGACCAGTTATTGAAGGCCACCGCTAATGTGAAATATGAATTCGTAAATGAGTGGGAACACAGTCTGAGAAAAAAAACTTAAGGTACTAACATGTACATTGCAGTTCAAATAGATGATTTCCTGGCAACACTTGAAGTTTTAACGAGAGGTTTATACATATCATAACTTATGAAAACATTGTTACCCTTCCCCGCAAAGTACATAAAATATTTTTCAAACCTGATGCCAATCCAAATAAACAAAACAATCCCTGGCTGTTAGTTTCACAGATAACTAGACACACAAGAACGATAGATATTATACATCACAGACACAGTCAACAGCAACAAAATCATAATTTAGTTGTTTGACTAATGACAAACATAGCAAATAAACTTATATTAAAAATATTTTGTTTAAGCGAACGAATATAGGAACGCAAAAATATAATTCACGTTCCTGAAATAGAAGAACGAAGTTCTGAACTTCGTTCACATACCAAGTAAAGAACTCGTTCCATATGCGTTCGAAAAATAAATTAACGAAATCTAAGGAACTCGTTCATTGGAATTCGTTCCTTCCGAGCACTGGGAGCAGCCTTGATAAGATAGATGCCATTGTTTGTTGCAAATTGCTGTAGTAGTGCAGAAGTGAACGGACCGCCATTATCGCTAACCAATGTATCGGGCAATCCACGTCTGGCAGAAAGAGTGCGCAGAACTCTGATGACACTCTGTGAATCAGTGAACTTGACGGGCACCACATCCATCCACTTGGAACACAATACGAATCAACAATAATAAGAAAAACTTACCCCTGGACAGAACCGTCGGAATCCATGTCCACTCCCACGGAAGAGTGGCTTGGACTAGCAGGTGCTACACAATTGGATCATGTTCTCAAAGTCCTTATCAATGCTGGGCCACCATACATAAACATGTGCCAGAGCTTTTGTTCGTACAATGCCTTGGTGGCAGTCATGCAGCAACTGCTATATATACTTACAAACAACTTCTGGTACAATGACATAGGTCTGCCATCATATGCAGATATGGTGGATTGATAGTTCATGCTGGTGCCTGCAAAATGGCTGAAAGGTCTTTTCCAGTTTGCCAGTCCTTCCATAACCAATTACACACTGTCAGTAAGACAGTAAGGGTCTTTCTGCGTCATGCCGGTAATTTCATCTGCATGAAGGAGAGGCTTCTCGATGGCTTCCAGCAACAAAAACTCTTGGGAAGGTGACACTTCAACATCTACAGTCTTCCATGGAAGGCAGCTGGCTGAGTACATCAGCATGATAAATGGAGGCGTCTGGCTTATATCGCAGTGAAACTGTAGCCAATCAACATAATGTTCTAGCGTAGCATTCCAAGATAAATTATATTAGGGGTTTTTTGTCTGTCGTAAAGACGCCCTTTAATAGCTTATGGTCCGTTCTAACTTCGAAACTTCTTCCATACAAGTAGTTACTTATTTTTAAAGTGCCCCCAAACAGCTCTAGGCCTTGGTGGGGGAGCACTACACAAACACACAGACTACACACGAGACAACACATAGTTAATACCTAAAACAGACAAAGACACTGTACAAATGTACAGAAAGTAAAAACAAGAACAGTCAAACAGATACACATACATACAAAGGAACAGACCAATAATAAAGATCCTTTAAACACTGTAAGAAAAGAAAATAAGCAATATCAATCAAAATGTTAATATATAATCAGCATAGTTCATTAGTATTTTTGTAATATATCTGGTGAACTGGAATTAAAGTTAAGTAAATTTGCCTAAAAATGATAATTTTTAGGGTCTGTAAACAATATTATTGGTTTCAGTGGGCATCGTAGCGGTGTTGTTTGGTCGGGTTCCTGAGTAGGGGGGTTTTGAAGCCTAAATTAGTAAGACTTGTAGGGAATATTGACTAATATGATTTTTGTTTTCTAATGATTTGATGTCTGTTGGTGTGATGTTATTCCAAATTACCAAACCATATTCGAGTTTTGATCTTACTAATGATATGTACATGCTATAGGCGGAATCTGGTTTGAATGCTGCAAAGGCAATGCATTTTATTAGGCCAAGAAGTATGGAGGCAGAAGCTCTTCGATGGTCCACATGATGGTGAAGTAAAGTTTTTGGTTTAGTAGGATGTGATAGCTTGTGTTTCAGTGGTATTTAGCATCATTTTGCTGTATGAGCACCAATCACTAATTGCATTGATATAATCTTGTAAGTACTTACAGTCTTCTGTAAAGCAGATTTTTAGGGAGATTTTGAGGTCATCTGCAAAGAGTGTCTTTTGAGAATGTAACATAATTTCTGTGATGTAGTCTATAAAAAAATTAACACAAGTGGCGATAGAGACCCCCCCCTTGGGGTGACACCAGACGTGATTTGGTATTTACAAGATGATTTATCTGAAATTTTTTCAGAAAATGTTCTATTGGATAGATAACTGGAAAAAACTTTAATGTAACTGGAGTTTATTCCAATTGCTTGGAGTTTTTTAATCAGAACTTGGTCAACTGTGTCGAATGCTTTTGACAAATCAAAGTAAATAGCATCAACTTGGTTCTGGGTAATGACCTCTCTGTGAATGGGACAGATAAATTCACTAAGGTTGGTTATAGTAGATTTTGATAGAAAAACCCATGCTGAAAGTGGAAGAAATTGTTTTTGATATGGAAATTCAGATGTCAACGAAAAATTATTTTTTTTTCAAAAACTTTAGATAAAGTGCATAGTAAAGATATAGGTCTGTAGCTCTGTATGTTATGTGTATTGCCTTTTTATGAATGAGAATTACTATAGCTTATTTCCAAATAATGGAATTTTTTTTACCCCTGCAATGATACTCAGAGCTTCCCAGTTTATCTGAGCATATTTACTCACTACAGGTAACATTGTTCTGGAACAGAAACTGACAAGCACTTCTTTATAATCACTAGGTTCACTTAACACAGCCCCAATGCCAAACTGGGATGCATCACAAGTAAAAACGAGATGTGACTAATAGTTAACCAGTTATGATTCAGGTGATAAGAGAGTATTGGTAGCCACAAAAATCCTTCCGTGAACTTCAGACCATTCCCATTTAAATGTTTTGCCAAGCATCCGGTGAAGGGTCCTGCCACTGAGGCCTTGTTGGGCAGAAATGAGACATAAAAATTAATAAGCAGTTCCTCTTGATTTCTCAGCATGAGTGACTCTTTGACAGCATGGACCTTGTCAGGTGACTGCTTGATACCCTACTGTCCCATAACAAACCCCATGAATGAAACAGATGAAGCCCTCAGAATGCAGATTTTTACATGAATGCCCCCATCACAGAATTATTTAAACATTCAGCACAGGGTGGTCATACCTGCTAACAATTCTTTAACAAAACTTTCAAACTCTCCTGGAACTTCACTTACCCTGAAATGCAGCCTGTTTGCCTTGTAAGCACCCTTGCGAGTTACAAGTATTTGTGCCATTGCAGCACCCTCATCCACATGAAGCTGCTGAACTGCATGTACTAAATCAATTTTCGCAAAATAACGGCCTCCAGTGAATATTGTTAACAACTGATTAATGCATGGGACAGGATACAGTATCTTTTTTAAAGGCTTTGTTGAGAATGCTTTTATAGTCACCACCTATGTACATACTTCTCAATTTGCCTTCAATACTGGTACAATTGGTGCTGCCCAGTCTGAACTTGCGATAGGCATGTACACATCCAGTTGTACAAAATTTTCCAACTCCTTGTCTATTTTTACAAATAATGCAAATGGAACTGCTCTAACTTTCTGGTGTATAGGTTTAACAGTTTCGTCTAGTTTAAAAATGGCCGGTGCACCTTTATATAAGCCCAACCCCTCACTGAACACAATCTCATAATTTTTTTTTAGCTCAGGCACAACATCACTAATCTGGACAATACCCTAAACTCTAATTCCAAGACAATTCATCCAATTCCGCCCCAACAATGAACAATGTTTTCCTTTACCTATAAATGACAACTGGCACTTATATGAGCCATAACCAACAAGCACCTCACACATTCCCAATACCTCAATTACATTGTGGCTGTAGTCATGCAGGATTACATTAGTTCTGAAATTTAGGAGCGTTCTGAGGAAAAACTTTCCTGAAAGGGGCCTTATCGATTACTAACAACACTGCTCTAGTATCAAGTTAAACTGATACAGGGGTGTTGTATACAAGAATTAGTGTGCAAATTTCCCCTGCTATACTCAACTGAATATTCTGCCAATTATGTACATTTAGTTCTTAAGATGCTACCTTCCCTACATTAACATTCAACTTTTTGTTACTAGCTTGTACTTTCTTCGCATAACACATCCACTCAATGTGTCCCCACATCTTGCAATGATAGCATTCAACTTTTTTAACCCTGCATGATGTTCTAGCACGAGGGTTCCTGCACCCAGAACAAAGCAACACTGTCTTATATCCCCCTACAGACTTTGGGTGCTTAGGAGTTTGCCTGACTGTATTTGTTTCACATGATGCCAGTGCTTGTGGCTTGCTAGACAGTTGAAAAACATGGTTAGTACTCATCACTGATGTACTTGAACCTCTGATGTCCTTGATGTGTATAAAAGCGGCCTCTGCAGCCAAAACCTTGTTCTTGGCCTGGACAAATGAGAGTGATAATTTAGATAATAGCCGCTACTGCATACATTCATTTCTCAAACTAACATATCCCTGAGTTTCAAATCCAAATAGTACTGAAATTGCAATGCTCTTCCAAGTGACGAAACTCCCCGATGTACTCAGCAACACTTTCACTCTCCTTTTGGTCGCGCCTAGGAACTTGAAATGCTGATAAATCTCCGAAGATTGCGAAGAAAAATTAATTCTATACGAGAGCCACAATTTTTTTATAATGCTTCGTCACTGGGAACACAGGTGAAACTAGTGACTGAACAACAGCATATTATGTTTTCGGGCTGCATACACCAAGCCAGACCGCATAATTTTTCCCGGCATTGGACACATCATTAGTAGAAGAGTAAACATTCTACATATATGTCCCACCAGTGCGTGTTCAAAACATTAAATTCCTCAATGCTTCTGAGTAGGCCTGCCATTTCAGCGACTATCAGACAATGCATGCCGACAACAGAAATCACAGACATGCAAGTTGACGTGGTATCCAAACGTCCCATCCTCGTTCACAGTAAATCAGAATAACATGCTGTGCATTACAACAACCACCTGTATCCTTTTTCCACACATGAAAGTAAATCAAACAAACAACTTCGTCTTACAACTTACTACCATGCTCAACCGACCAACTGCTGTTAACTCTCCTCAATGAAACACATACATATTTACAAACATAACAATACAGTGCCCAATCATATTACATACATAACAATAGCTACACTGGACCTGCAATTGAGGCTCGTATTCATGTACGATACTTTGCAGCAAAGTAGACTTTGCAATGCAAAGTCAAGCAAAGACACATTTTTCCGTTTCATAGCTGAAGCTTTTAGCAAAAGTAACTTTACACAAGACTCTCTGGCAAAGTCGCCAGCAAACCTGACTAGTATATTTTGCTGTCAGAGTATCGAAACTAGAGGTTATGTGTTTTGTTGAAGAAATGGCCATTGCTGCTGCACATACGCGTTTTGTTGAAGAAATGGTCACTGTTGTTGCACACATACGTTTTATCAGGGATGCGCAACATACTTCAGAAATTTACAGCAACAGGTTAATTTGTAATTAGATGTTGCTTCAATAGAGAGCTGTTGTACAAATCATGAATATGATTCACAATGAGTAAGGGCGCTGTCAACCGCAATTTTTCACCATTTTTTTTTTTTTTTAATTTTTTATTTGTACCAGATTTTTTTTTCTTATTTTAGACATAAAATGTGACTAAATTTGGCTCTTATGAAATTTTTTTATCTCTCATAGTTTTTGCGTAATGGCTTGTTAAAGTCATATTTTGCATGTTTCCGTTTAAAGACTACACTAAAACCAACAGATATACCAAACTAAAAAAAAATCACAGTGTATAAAGACATTGCAGGCTACAATATTATGCTCATAAAAATAAATAATACAAATTATTTATATTTAAAAAAAAATCTGAAACTGAAAATAAAAATTTTAAAAATCCATTAATTTTTTTAAAATACCAATAATTTTTATTTATTATTTTTATGACCATGACATTGTAGTCTGCAATGTATTTATCCACTGTGATTTTTTTTGAGTTTGGTATATCAGTTGGTTTTAGTGTAGTCCTTAAAACAGAAACATGCAAAATATGACTTTAACAAGCCATTACGTGAAAACTATGAAAGATAAAAAAATTTCAAAAGAGCTCAATTTAGTCACATTTTGTGTCTAAAATAAGAAAAAAATATCTGGTAAAAATAAAAAAATGGTGATGAAAATTACGTAGACTGCGCTCTTAACCTCGCTACAATCAGTGAAGCCTTTCAATTCTTCCAGTCAGGCCCATAGCCAATGGGGGCCAGGTTGGGCATGGCCCGACCTGGGTTAATTTTTGCCTGACCTATTACAGTAAGTTTATTTATATACACCTGCAAAAATATTTTAAACCACGCCAGTCCAGCCCCTCCTGGGTAATGGTTTGCCCCACCTGAAATAAATTTCTATCTATGGGCCTGCTTCCAATCAGAGAGCTACTGATATAGTCATGTTATGCTAGAGATAACAAATAATAATAATAATAATAATTATTATTATTATTATTATTTATGTTTCCACAATTTTGTACAGCCCAAAACACTGCAACTTTATCTAGCTGTTCGCAGAAAAATTTATGACCTCAAACAGGCACTTCAGGAGGTAGAATACTAGAGTTATTTATTTTATGTTTGCTTACTGGGAACCAATTTTTATGACTTAATTTTAAAATGCAGAGCCAGTAGTGACGTAAAGACGTAAAGCATTGCGTAACAGAATCTTTTAACCTAAAGTAAGCTGACTGTTATCTATATTTACTGATGTGAGACTGAAATCAGTAAATAATTAGTATATCTCCAATTATGATTACACAAATAAAAACAGTAAATACAGTATATGCAAACAAATATAATCTTAAAACAATTGTAAAATTATTCTCAATTTCCTACTTAGATTTATTTCTTTTTTAACAATTAACACAGCATTTCTGCTATGGAGACATTAATAAAAACATGGTTTTAAGGAATCTTACCACTTTGTCAATAAATATTTCAAACACAGTTGGTATTTATTTTTAATTGTTCCACAATTTTTTGCTGACCACTTCTTGCACACATTTCCACAGCTGTAGAAATTAATACTTATGGACTTAATGCCTTAAGGATATTCCAGTGCGATAAAATAATAATTTTATATTTTTATGAAATATTGTTAGTTTTGTAGACGATACCTGTAAGTACACTTTACTCGTACAAAACAATTTTAGCTCTCATCGTTTTCTCACAACGGTGCGTCAAAGCCAAAATTTACTTGTTACGCTGCCATTCAAATAATGAAAACCAACTGACCTACTTAAACAAAATCATTCACTGTGAACTTACATCCCCTTAACTACACTGTACAATAAAACATGAATATAACCCACAATGTAATAATTTGAATATAAAAATAAATTGCAAAAGTACAGAAAAAAGTTACAAATTCAACCATTTTTTAAGAGACAAAAAAAGTTTGTGGAATTTTTTCAAATGTTTTATAACATAGCCCATAGTATGCTGCTTCATGTACGTAAGTCAATTGGTTTTCACTATTGGCATGGCAGCAAAACATGCAAATTTTGACTTTGACGCATCGTTATGAGAAAACTATCTGAGCTAAAATTGTTTCGTAAGAGGTATCGTCTACGAAACTAACACTATTTCATATAATTATAAAATTTTAGTTTAGCAGTGGTTTTGAAAATTTTATTTTAACACAAATTAATACATGTAGCAAAAATTCATTCTTATAGTTTTACAACTTATAATATAAGCAAAAAAGACATTATATCATCGCTTGTATCTTAATTTTTCTATTCCAATACACCAAAGTGACTTTTAGAATTTCGCCCCTATTTATTTTGTTGTCAAAGTAAGCCAAAATGAAGCAAAATTATTTTTTGTTAGCAAACGGTACATTATTTGAAAAAAAAAAAAAAAAAAAAAAAAAAACCTCTTGAAAAATTGTGTATCGTATTACTGTACACAGTCTCAAATTTTTTCAAAGCATTTGGTTAAAAAATATTCTATTATTTACAATGGTTTGAAATAAATGAAAGATCATGGCCTTAAGGAAAATTTTTCTGCCTTATCCTTACACTGTCTGCTGCTTTATATTAAATTAGAATTTTTTTTCCACGTTCCAGAAAAACTTTTCTATCTAGAGAAGGTATCAGCAGCAATTTCTCTTTAGTGCATGTGATCAAAAAAATTATATGTACAATCTCTGAAAACATGCATGCAAAAAAAATTGCCAACTGAGCTCTATTTACTGGTGATATTCAAGTGTTTTGTTGCATTGTGGGATTTTTGCAGTCAACTTAATAGCATTAATGTAAAATCTAAACTTCACAAAGTTCACTCTAGCTAAAGTCTAATTTTGTCACAGTAACGAACTGTGAAACAGACTTTCAACAAAGTTTAGCTTTATGTAAGACGTTAAATTTTGCAAAGTACTTGTGAAAGTCTCGAACATGAATACAAGTCTTAAATACTCTTGAACTATAACAACGATACTCTGCAAAAACATGATCCAGCATATATATGTTACGTGTAATGTAACAGAAAATTTTTTCAAACGCTTTTTTGTAAAATTTAATAGAGGAAAACAACAAATCCAAAAAGTTATGATCTAATACTGATAATAACTAAACTCACAAAATGAACTTATATTTTAAGTGAAAACAGATGGGAACAGTTTGTACCACTATGTATGATGATATATGCGAGGTAGTGATTGAGCCAACAAAGCTGCACACGTAGTTCAAATTTTCAATGTACAGTAGTAACTATCATAGGGGCTGCAGTGGTTAAGAGGTCAGACCTCTCACCTCCCATCTAGGTGATCCAGGTTCGATCTTCAACAGATTCAGTCAAGGATTTTTCACATGTGGGAAACATGGCGATATTGCTATTAGCCAGCGGGATTTTTGGGAAACTCCCGTTTCCCCTGCCTTAACCATTGTCATTGCTCCACATTCATCTCACCCTCACCTCATCCATTCATCGGGTCAGACGGGTGACAGGTATATCTCACTAGTCGAGCAGCCGGCCCAACCCCCCCCCCCCCGGCCTTCTCTCATTCACATTGTAACCCTACCGGAAGGTGGGAACATGCAGGCCTAGTGAATTTTCATTTTCAGTAGTAACTATCATCATGTTAGTTCATAACTAAAAGCTGCATATACATCACAAGTTCATAACAAGGAGTTAGCATGTATATGACAATGCAGATCATACCTAGGTATTCATCAATGGCTCTGGAGGCATTTTTGTGTGCAGCTGCTGTTAATTTGTCAAACTTTTCTAAATCTGATTCTTGAACCTGGCTGCGAAGCAACTCGAGTTCCAACAACAATGCTTTAAGTTGCTTGATAAGTCTTGTTGCATTAATCTGTTCTCGATGTACGTTGTCCCAGCTTCCACTCAACTGGAACTGAAAAAACAGGAAAATTTTCCAAAATTAAAATTTGTCTCATATTCAGCAAACACCTAACTCACAATATCAGTATTATAAAGTTATATAAAAGAATAATACAGTACTCAATTTTCAGTTCTAACGTTATAATTTATTCAGCAAACAAATATTATTCAAAATTACGTTGCCAATATTAAGTCAACATCCAGTGCAGGGCTGAAACATATTTGAATTTGAAGGGAGGGGGGGATTTACAATGAGTGGTGGATCTAGACTTTGGGGGAAGGAGGAGGGGGATATAAACACAACTGTTCTCTGTCACCTGGGGTGTAACTAGAAGTGGCCAAAGTCCCTTCAACTGGGAAAAATTTTAGTTTAAAGGCGCAAAATTGTGATAGTTAAGTAATTTTTAAGCCTAATATTGAATGTACAATGAATAGGGTTGTGCGATATAGCAATATACTGCATGCAATGCAATAAATTTTTAAAAAATTGTGCGCAGTATCAATTTTTGCAATTTTTATGGCACTGTGATCTTTGCAATTTATCACAGCACATTTTTTGCAATTTTTACTGTAGTGATATTTTTTGGCAATGACGCGATAGCCTACATTACGAATGTAGTATTCCTATTTTAACAAAACATTAAGATTCAAACATCTAACTTTGGAACAGACAAATCTAGCACAGAAGGTGTAATGTAATAGGTGACAACCAGGATTACACCAGCCATCAAAAGTCACAACTCACTTTTATTTTAAATAATAAGACATTAAAAATGTTTGCTTGACCAGGGTAACATCAAAGAATTTAACACGAATTACTAGTAATTTATAACCTTAGTTCGTTATCAATAAGTTTTCACATCCATTAGCAAGCAATATGAACAATGACATTAGGTGTATTAGTTTTATTAAATGAAGTAACAAACATGGTAGTAAAGTGGAAATAGATGCAACATTATAATTAACAAGAATATGGCAGTATTATGAAAAACATACGGAAACCTCTTTGTTAGCAGTTGCCATTCCACATTTGTTAGTGTCAGTGACACTGCCCAAGTGTGTGTGTGTGTGTGTGTATATATATATTTTAAATCGGGTATGTGGTGTAATAATGAAATTTTACAGTATTTCCATATGTCTTTTTTGAGTGAATGGCACGACTAGAAAATAGGGAAATATATTTACAGATTGTAGGTGGGCACAAGGCAGTGCAGTGAAATTTTACAAAATTAATTTTAAAATAAGCATAGTTGTGACACTGTATTTTCAAATATGTAGCATTAATGAATAGAATATTATGGAATATTATCAAACTCAGTACTCTAGGTGACCTGGTCAAAGAAAGTACTTATTTTTTAACATAATGATTACATAAGTTTATGTAGTGAGAGTGTAAGATTTTGGTCAGCACTTCTTCGAGGTCTTCAGCGCTGGTGAGGGATGACATGAGGCAAAGGTAGAGCTGCACCAGAATGAAAGGGCGGGGGAACTGGGAGATCCCCAAGAAAAACCCTCCGACCAACGGCATCGTCCGGCATGATTCCCACATGCTAAAATCCGGGGTCAGACCCCGCCAGGAATCAAACCCAGATTGCCTTGGCGGGGGGCTAATAGTCCGATCATTTGGCCACCGCGGCCCCAAGTTTATGTAATGATGGCTGCTGTTGTGGCAGTTGCTTCATTTAAGTGTTTTGCAATTTTATAATAGCAGTGAAGGTAACATAAGAATGTGAAAAGAGCTGGGCAGTGAGTAAGTGGACAGTAATATTTTGTTATCAGTAGCACAGGCGGAATAAGCCACCGGTTGACATAACTAGATGCTGAAAGGAAATGCTGACATAAAGATTAAGACAGCTCCATTACTTATGATTATATCGCAGTGAGATTCCTTATTGCCATGGGGGCAAATTACAAACTTAAAAAAGTATTTTGGAGATTATTATCGAAGTGTGAGAACACACTGAAATTTCTATCGCAGACAATTTACATTGAAGCACAATTTATACTGCATCACGATAAATCATATTTTTTTTATATAAGCACGATAATTCACAATTTTTTGCAATTTTTTTCGCAGCTTGATATATTGTGTGTACTACAATACGTATCACATACCAATTTGCGATACTTTATTTCTAAATATTGCACACTCCAAATAGTGGACAGAAATCTAATATTTTAAAAGATGGAATTTATAATTTTAAGTTATAAACTTCAAAAAATCATAAAATTAGTTATTTAGGCAGATAGTTTCTTATGAGGCAATCTGTGTTAAATTCTCAGCTGGGTAGACTCAGATTTGTGCAAATGGGAACTGTGCTGGATGATTTCCTGGTCAGGTTTATTTCGGGGATCTCCGGTTTATTACGCCAACGCTGCTCCTAATACATTCTTTCACCCTTATTGGTAATAAAAACCTCGATAAAAGCCGCTCAAACCTCTTTAATACACTTTACTTAATAATAATCTTGTAAATATGTCAATCACAGAACCAGAAAAAAATACGTTGGTGCAAATGTTCACTCCGAACATGCTCTATGCACTGACATCAAGGGCCACATAACATTCTTAACTTTGTGTAAGCAATAAAACGTGTACACAAGTTAAGTTCAAATTTCTATAGTACTGTAAATAATTCAACTTTATGTACAGAGTTCTCTAAATTAATTTATGAAAATTTCTAATTACAGTAAAAGTTATTTCATTAAGTATGCAATTTTATCTACATTTTTCATTGTCTGTAAAAAAAATTAAGATAGGCTACCGTATAGTAAGAGTGCAAAATGATCAAATTAAATAATGAAACATGTTTAAAAATAATGTATAACAACTGAATATTCATAATTTTAAACAATACTTCATTTATATTTATGACCATCAAACCTAGGCCTAAATTAGAAACATGTTTTGAAAAAATCTGTATTGAGTCTAGGGATGTGCCAAACCGTTATTTCCGTGTAACATGTTCCAACGTTCCCGTTGCAAATAAATAACACGTTCCAGTAACATGTTATTTTTGGAACGTGTTACTGAAAACTGTTCACCGAGACTACTTGGAACTTGGAACGAGGTTTCACACGTTACAAATATTTGTTATGTATTTTCGTTCGTGTGCTTGAAACGTAACAATGTATCAAATTTACTTGGTTTTTTTAAACTCTAGTTAAGTATAAATGCAACTGTAACAGTTTTTTTAAGTTAGTAGATGAGCTGTAACACAAAGATTTATTACGAAGGTTACAAATTGCTAATTTCCTTTCGGAATCCGAAATTGTTTAATAAGCTCACAGGTGGCTTGTTTTTACCTTTTACTCAATTTACAAACATTACATACACACAAACAGATATTGTAAAACAAACACTGTTATATATTAAAACGACTGAGCACGGAGTGTTTTAAAAATATAACTGCTATGCACGTGGAACAACAAACGCGGCAGCAGTCAGAAGTAACGCAAACGCAGTACAAGTAACGTCCTGACATCAAGTCGTTCCAA
>PNEQ01098073.1:0-22310 GCA_003012365.1 Medauroidea extradentata
CAAAACCCGCAAAATGACACTTAAAACACATAACAAAGGATTCCAAAATTTCCGTTTATAGGTTTTACATCGAAATAAAATTGTTTATCCACACAAATAATATAATTGAGGACAAAAAGTGCGCAACAGTGGAACTACTTTCGCGGCGCAATACCCTAAGCAACCCCCTGTGATGGCTGACCTACGTGCGTCAATAACCCACGTCATGGAGAGAATTCCATGAAGCAAGCGATCAACCACAACGTCGGCGCCAGAAATCCTACAGCCTGGAGAAGCTTGCAACACCTGAAGTTACTCACTTCACCAGGGAAAATGTAATAACCTGTTATCATCAGGTAAATTATATTACAGAAATAATGCGCAGACAAAATAAAGTTTCATATTTCTGAGAAAGGATTTTAATGTTTTAGGAAAAAAGCTAGAATATTAGGTAAGTAAAACCTAAAATTCAAAGGACTTTTCAAGGACTGGATTAAATCAAGGACTTTTCAAGGCCTTTTAAGGACATGGTCAAAGTTCCAGGACTTTCAAGGACCGTAAGAACCCTGAAGAAAAGAACTCACAGCCAATGGTTACCCAACAAACACCATCAAACAGCACATGAAACCTAACAGAACACTTAAGTCCACAGAAACAGAAAAAACATCAGGAACCATAGTTATTCCGTATGTTCGAGGCCTTTCGGAAAAAATAAGACGTCTAGGAAACAAATACGGACTTCGAACAGCATTCCAATCTAAAGCAACCATTAAAAGTATGGTTACCAGGGTGAAACCAGCCACAGACGAACTACAAACACACAACTGTGTATATCAGATACCCTGTGAATGCGGCCATATGTACATTGGTGAAACTGGCAGAGCTCTATCAACCCGTATAAAAGAACATAAAAACAATTGTAAAAAAGGCGAAACTCAAAAATCTAGACTGGCCGAACATGCATGGGAAAATAGCCACAAAACCCTTTGGGAAGACTCTAAACCACTTACACAGGAGACTGACAAAATTAAAAGAAAAATAAAAGAATCAGCCTTTATTATTAGTAATAACAATAATTTCAGTCAACAAAGCATTGAATTAAAAAATATGTGGATCCCATTGATTAAAAGAGAAACAAATTTACAGCACAAAATAAAAACAAACACTCAACCCACCACAACCAATCAGAGCCAACACATGCTGCGCGACCAAGCAGGAGACAGCTCGTCTCCCATTGGCTGAGCATGATAAGGGACTTTACCCTATATAAACCCATGGTTTTTCCAGTCTCCTCATCAGTCGCACTCGTGTTCCTGAACCCTGTGTGTCTACCTGATGACGGGAACAGATTCCAGTTCCCGAAACGTTGTTTATACTGACTGTTTGGAAAACTACTGTGTTTTGTTTCTTCTCATCATTTGTGTCGTTTGTTGTTTTTTCTGTTTGTGTCCGACATATTTGTGGTTTGTTTAGTCTCATCGTTGTTTTGTTGTATTTCTGTTTGTGTTTTTGTCTCGTCTCATCGTTGTGTCACATGTCAACTTAGCTATTTTTATATTCTTGTTTTTTTTATTTTCTGTTTGTTCATTGATTTTATCTGACCAGATTCCAGTTTTGGAATTTCATGTTGTGTATGTATCCTGATGACTAAAGCATACTCTGCTTATTTATGTTTTCTTGTATTATTTTTAGTTTTCTTTTAACAGTAATTTATTTCGCAATGGAGTATGTCCAAGTAAATAAATCCAGTCATTTATACTGGAACTAGCCACCCCCCACAACTCTAAAATCAACCATAAAATAAGAAATTCTCTGTAAAATGGAAGTGACATCTTAGTCTCCCTTTTGTACTCTGTGGGCCAGGGTTCTGAGAAGGCAAGGGAAGGCAGAGCGGTGGTTGGTGCAGCATAGCTCTCTTCTTGTAGCCAATCCCTGACTGACAATACTTTTTTTTTTGCAAATAGGTAAAATAATTTAAATGTTATTAAAATATTTAAGCAGTATATCATTTTTACTATTCAGCAGTAGACGAACGTGAAAAAATTATATGCATGTTAAATGTCGATGGGACTATCCATTCCTCGGTTCAGTCTGTTTTCTAAAGAACTGAACCAAACCAGCACCAAGAGTGTTTATAACCTCAATCTTTGATGTTTAATTCCTGTTACTACAACTAGTTAAATGAATATCATATTCATATTTTATTAAATTATTGTATTTATCAGCACAATACATAACATCTAAGTGAATTTACATCATTTAAATAATTATTACTTACATTGGAGTAATTTTAAGTGGTTCTTCTAGCCTTTGTTCAATCATGGAAATATAGCTTAAAAGTTTTTTAACCTCCAAACTTATACTGGAAAGTTGTCAATAGCATTTTTTTATTTTCTGTGAAATACATTATGTAGCATGCCAGTTAAAAATTTACTAATTTCACACTACTTGTAATTTTTCAATAAATGAAATAATATACAGAGTTCCTGAAAATGGCCTCGTAAATTCCAGTAATTACAAAATATGGATAATACAGTAATAAACTACACAATAATATTCAATCACACTAGTGCTTACCTTGTCTTTGATCCAAGCTGCAAGCTCTGCTGCCTCACGCACCAACACATATGCCTTAACCGTTTCATTTAGTTTGTTCTGGCGCTCCCTCGCAAGACCCAATAAGTGGTCATACTGAGCCTGGATCTGGTTTTGCCGAGCTGCTATCGAGTTTTTGTCTGCTAAGTTCTGTTGTGATGCAGACAAGCCTGCCTCTATCTTCTTCACGTATGCAGCAGGTACAAATCCTTGACGGTCGTTTACCTCCACCTTCCACCAGTCCTGCCGAAATAAATTAACTGTATTCAGTGTAATGCACACAACTGTACAATAAAACATACATACATTCCAAAATTGATTGGAAAGTGAAATAACACAATAACAGAAAGGAAAACATTTTAAAAAATCATATATTTATTAGCATACTTCAAAATTCTGTGGCAAATATTTGAGTACTGTTCAGAGCAAAACCTGACGAAAACTAAATCTGCTTAAAATTGTACATAAATTAAAACTTGCTTAACATGTCTTTGAATGGATCAGCTACTAAGACATTTTATATAGGAAAAATTCTTGCTCAGAATCAGTAAAAATTGTCACTTCTTCATAGTGTTAAAGTTAAAACAAATAAATTTACTAATCAACCCACTATGCAGGTTACGAAAAGCTAACTGCTCTTATAAAAATGGACACAAAAAAAATATTTAGAAATACAAATAAAAAATCAAACCGCATGATAGAGTTACCATAATTAACTAAAATCCATCATGCATTCCAAGAAGCATAATGCACTGTTCATACTCTTATTTGAATGATAGCAACTGTAAACTTTTATTAATTTCCTTGAATATTTTTGAGCCTCTGTTTTCTCGTGCATTTATACAGTGGTCACAGTATTAATTTTATGAAGTACCTACATAGCATCAACGTCCATTATTGTAGCATTATTGTAGGATGTAGTTGCTGTGATGTGACGCAGTGATAATATATTTCAAACTTCTTCGCAACTGACATTCACTGCTCACAGGATTACAAAGGTTTCCTTGTAATTTTAAGCTTTTTATTTACAGTATCCAACACACGCAAATGGTAAACAAACATCATGGATGCGAAGTTCAGTATGAGCACTAACAGTCCGGCTAGCAACTAACTGATACTGACACAGAATGTGCATGCTTCGCACTGGTCAAACAGAACTGCATGAAGTCATGACCACTGTCTGCATGCTCGGTGTGCACAATCTGTAGAGTACGAATACTACTGCAGTTACATTACACAGCATTTATAATTTGTAACATACGAAGAGAGCACAAAATACGTTTTACAAATCACAGAAGGAGATTTTTCTACAAATAATTATAAAGAATTTTTTTTTTTTAAATACTGCATTCCGAACTAATATTATGACATAAATTGAGGAAAATAAGAAAATTAAGTTACCTTATAAATGGGATTTTTTTAATCTCGGTATTATAGTGAAAATGTCTGGGTTGCACAATTTAAATGTTTTATGTGGGGAAAACGTCACAAGTTTCACTGAACACATTTGAAAGAAAAATGGTTACAGACAGATTAACTGATCTAATGAACATATCTCCTCAGACATACACGGAATAATTGGAATATCTGCTCATAGCACTCACTGTCAGCTGAGTGAGCATCAGAAAGAAGAACTGTGACTTGTTAACAGGTATGTGCAGTTTTACTTGCTGAAGTAAGGTAAGTGGACTTTACATCTTGTCAACAGAGTCCATTTGAAATGATGAAATGCAACTTACTACTGACAGGAACTGAGACTGAAACCTGCCAGGGACTATGTCAAAGAACCATCCCAGCATTTTCATAACGCAATTTTAGGAAACCAGACAAAACCGAAACAAGAATGGCCTGGTTCTTCACAAGTTACAGTTGTGCTACCTAGCTTGTAGTAGATTTAAGATTGTTACAAGTTACAGTAACAAGTTCTTCAGTTTAAAGTACATTTCATTATAAAGTGGATTAATGAAACCCTTACAGAGAGTTTTCCCTTTAATAACTGTTCAGTAATAAGTTTAAAATTATCAGTTTCCTTCACGTAGGTACCTTGCAAAGAGATTACACTGTACCAATATCCACAGTAACACTGATAAAAACAATGCATATTCAAATGCAGCAAGAGAATGAGAAATAATATCAAACTTAATGCTTTTTACAGGCAAAATCACTAACCTATCACATACAATACCGTACAACACATCTGATCCCCATAACATGGTTTACCTTATTATTGGAATTCAGAAGTGTAAGCACATCTCCTTTCTTCATGGAAACTTCTCTAGGAGACTTCTCTGTATAGTCATACAATGCCATCACACACTCCTTTCCAGAAATATCAATCACTGGTGTTTCTTGTTGCTACAACATAAAATGCAATATACCATTAACCATTTTTGCAATTCTTTCAACAATAAAACAACACTGTCACCTCTTTAAATACATTCTAGCAGGACTTCTAATCACAGAGTCTGTTCAGCACCTTATGTGTAAAAGTAGTAGGACACTAGGTGCGTGCATCTCATCACTCTTGCTGGTCGCTGATTCACTTCTGAGAATCCAACAAGTAAAACAGATCCAGCTAGGCAGTACCTCTTAGCTCTTTAATTGCAACATTTTACTTCGGTAGAATTTTAAAAAAAAATACACCTAAATTGTGACGTGTGACTTTTGTCAAATATCAAATTTGAAGAGGACTGCAAATAGTTTGGATTTAGTTTTTAAGTTTGAAACTAACTAAAACTAAACTACAGCATTCAAACAATATTTTAGCATTATGAAAATTATTTTTTCTGCAGCAAAAGAGCTAAGCATACCTTTGTAAATCTAGTTAGTTTAACTGGAAGTAAGTAATTAACAAATGTAGGGGATTCTAACACTTCCACAACAAGAGAGCAATATTTTTGACATGCTATACCAAGCAACACACATTTTTATAAATTAGTATAGTTTTGTAAATTAATTTAACATGTTATTTGTTTATGTTTGTTATCCGCTAGAAGTTAATTAAAAATGTGGAACAGGTGCAAAAGTGTTTAGAAACTGTCCAAGTTTCTACCAACTGAAAAATACATCAGTAAACCTCCATATGAGCACCGATGGTAGCAAGTGGCACATTTTGTTAATATGTGATTTACATAACACATTAGCCAACATCACTGGATAGATCAATGCCAAGACTCTTGTTATTCGTTGCTACAAGGTTGCAAAATCTGGTACAGGTGTTCTGTAGACCTCCTCCTTGATATAATACCATAACTGGAGGTCCTTGTTTATCTTAATACAACTTTTCCTGGACGACGGATCGGTCACGATGGCCCAACGGTTTGGCCTCCACGCTCACTGATACGACCTCATTAATAATGATGTGGCAAAATCCCAGAAGCCACAAAAAGGTTTTCAGATTGTTTAACTTTGTGGTCGACGTAAAAGCATAACGTCATATGACAATGACATACACACATTTCTGTCTGTGGCATTTTAATTTTAAGACAAGATATGTTACAAAATGTGGTGAATGCTTTATACGTGTAAGATTACTTTTCTTCTTT
This sequence comes from Medauroidea extradentata, assembly GCA_003012365.1. NCBI lineage: Eukaryota > Metazoa > Arthropoda > Insecta > Phasmatodea > Phasmatidae > Medauroidea > Medauroidea extradentata. The sequence goes on from PNEQ01098073.1 coordinate 6,120, forward strand.
TTCAACTTAATAAATAATTTGCATTTTGAAATTAATTTAAAGTATATTAAAACCAATATATAGTTTATAATAAAAATGCAAATTGAATGACTGTATGAGGTGTGACCACACCTCATAATTTTAGTATCAAGAATTTATATTTATGTACATATTACAAAGTTATTACAAGTATTTACTATAGTGAACTGAAATATTAATTATTTTACCAAGTATAACACCTACAAAAGGTGTTATCAAATGTAATTACTGCACTTAAATAGTAACTACTGTAATTACATTTATTATAGTATGTAGAACAAAGATATTATATACATAAAACTAAATGCTGTATGACCATGACCAACAGTATTTTCAACAAAAATTTCCTTCTCTCCTTTTTAACTTGTTTGAAACACTTTCTATTTTGTCAATGAATGAGAAAAAGAAACTTACACATACATTAATAAGGTTGCTATGACAGGATTCAATTTCCCGGCCTTTTCCAGGTTTTCCAGCCAAAAATCAAAAATTTCCAGTTTCTCAAAAACATAAAAAGTTTGACTAAATTAAATATGAAAGGACTGTTTTCAAAATTAATTCAGAAATACAGTAACCACAGTTGCTCTGTGGTTTGCAAATGCACTGTGGACAGTCAACTTCTGTTTGACACATTCAGCCATCAAAATCAAATTACACGCAATTAGTTTCAGTTAAGTAGAATAAATTATAACATTCTATTGCTAAGATCATGTTTACTGTATTAGAGTACATAGCTGTACATGGCTGGAGCTTCTATATAAAAGAGGTATTTCCAGTTTGTAGGAAAAATATGCTCAAACACAGCTTAATAAAATAGAGAACTCGGTTAAAATTATGGTCACATGTTATATACAAAAACAAACCGCTCTGATAGTTTCTTATTCCATACACAGTACTGTTGATACATATATTTGAAATGTAATTCTGTTGCCCTATTTATTGGAAATCCTCAGATATATGTCCTACAAAGTTTATTTTAGGTAACTAGAAATAAATCACATCTATTAGATTACGAAAAAATAAATAAATAAATTACATTGTTTCTACATACAAAATTATTGCAAATGCATCACTAGACCTGCAATTTGTATTAAACATTTGAATGTCCTGTTAGCAAAGGCAATTCCCTGACTTTTCCAGATTTTCCCTGACCGCTTACAAATTCCCTGAATTTTCCAGGTTTTGCCTGTTTACAAAACCTGTAGCAACCCTGATTAAATGTTAACTGAATACAGTTGGTACTTTTATTAAAATATTGCAGAAACACTTCATGCAGTGGCGGTGCGTAAGGCCATGCTCTTGTGCTGTAGCACTGAGTAAACTTTTACAAAGTTATTTTGTACTTAATTTTATTAAATTTCAGGTAATGTGATACAATTTATACTTCTAACCTTTCTTTATAAGAGATTGACTGCTTTGCGCTAAGTTATATAGGCGGACGGAATTTTCTCAATTAATTTCGCTCGTGTAAGCCGCCCTTTTCTATGGTGTAAACCTGGCTCGGTGCTCCCACGGACTAGCGCACGGTTGTCAATCCCCTTTCCTACCCCCTGTCCTAACGAGAGGCGTAGAGAGCCGCGGGAACCTCGCCTTTATCAACACCTGCTCCGTGCAATGAGCAGAGTAGCCCTGCTATCTACTGCGCAAGCACGCGACAGTTACGTCAGCGGATTGACAATGATGGCCGCTCGTGTCGCGCTCGTGTTTGTACACTGCAGACCGGTAAACAAAGTAATTTTCGGTGTCGCATGGATGTGTAGCTGACCTAGAATAACTTTTATGAATAGTACGTTACTATATATTACTATTGTAAGTTGTGGGCGTCAGTGACGTGATACTGTGCATAAATAATGAACTGCCGTAGAATCTATGTTATTAGTCTTTGGCCCAATGGATACATAACCGATGCTTTATGATGGGATAATTTGGTAAGTCGAATTTTACAATATTGATTCATTTTTGTGAAAATTCTGTGTTGCTTGACTTTAAGTGGAAAATTATTTTAAGGTTTGTGTCCGTGGTTTATTACTGGCAAGTTTGTTTTCAGAGTGTGACGTGGTACGAACTGCACACTTTTATTTACGTGTTCCGTTATTGTAATCATAAATATCGTAGGCCTAAGGCCTAGCTGATAATAAAAGAACTGCGCAGTGTATGTGATGATTTTCGTGTGGACAAGCACAAGAAACGTCTAGTTTTCATAACTGAAGGAGTTACTTACTTATAGTTTTAGGAATAGTTATTTAATCGTATCAAAATGATATGCCGATGCGGGGCTGAAGATATGCGTAGGCCTACTTCGCGTGTGTTATAAAATTGCGTCTGCATTTAGACAAGCCGAACTCTAATGTAGTCTTAAGACGTCTCACATGCGATATTGTTGGCATTTTATCTAAGAGTCGGGTTCACATCAATCGTGAGGAAACACAGAGGGAACGCAGTAAGAACAAATGTACAGAAACCGAGATTGTAGGATACTAACTTGCCGTTAGTGGTATTCATTGCTTGTGTATTTAACGAATACCTATACATTGTAGATAACATCTTTAAGTTGAAAGTTTTTTACAGCACACTTTATTGGCTACATTACTGCTTGCCATGAAACGCAGTGCAATTTCTCAATACATGTAAAGCAAAAGTTCTATACCTTTGAGTTAAAAATATGATTATTAGCAGGGAAAGAAAGTATAGCGATTTGGCGGGAGAGGGTGTGAAGGACATATATTCAGAGCACTGAGCTCAAAACATTGACCGGCCACCACTGACTTCATGAATTAGAAATTAACATTTATTTTTTTTGAGTAGCCTTTGGTTGCCTTTGTTTTGGGTATTTGCTATCTTTTGTCACTGCTACAACATTACGTCTATCTATTGACGAGAAGAATTAGGGTTTTATAACTAGGTGGGAAAAAAATTCTTCCTATTTTATATATGTTTATCTGTGAAATAATAAATTTCACTTAAAGATTAAAAAGAGAGAAAAAAAAAAGATATTTTAGGGACCATTTGTGTAGAAAAGGGACTTTAAGGAACGAAACCGAGTGAAGCTCAAAAATAGGAAAACTTTGGGTGGATGGGAGCTCTGAGACCTCTAGTAAATATTGCATGCTATAGTTTCCACTGCTGGCCATGTTTATGATTTAGTTTGTGTCAATAATAAAATGTATCTATTAATAATACTTTTTCCCAAACTGACACTTTTTGACTTCAGAACCTTTGGTACTTGTAAAAGAACATACATTTCATGCAAGTTACCTTGAACAAACTTCAGTGTCGGCAGTTAGTCGAAAGTCTACAAAAAGATTTTTGGCAACGGTGGATCGAGATCCTCTGCATACACTCCAGCAGTGTTCCAAGTGGCAGGATCGAGGATTGAAAGTTACTCCTAACCAGTTTGTTTTTATTAAAGAGGATTAAGTCCCACGCTTGCAGTGGCGTCTTGGGCGAGTTGTCTGAATGCACTCAGGAAGTTATGGGAGTTATCCAAGCGGCTAAGTTTCACCCATCACAAGGTTACATTAAACGTCTAGCTGTGAAACTGTGCCCCCTACCTATAAACAACTGAAACTACCATTTAAAAGGTGGTGGAATGCAAGGGTGTAGCCAGGGGGGTTTTAGGGGTTGTAACCCCCCCCCCTTAGACTCAAAAATAATTTTTTTAAAAATATATAACCAAATGTATTAATGTGTAATACTTGCTTGCATTAAGTATTGTCTACTCCTACTGGCTTCCACACATTTACTTTCATTTTTATTTTATGTTGAAAATTAAGTAAGATGAAAGGGTTATTAAATAAAGTGGTCAGAGAAATACAGAAATACATTGGTATGTAGCATCCAGATATCTGCACAAGTCTCCCCAAATATTTTTTTTTTTGTATTCTCACTGTTGAAACACTACTATTTACTTAACAGACACGGTAACTAAAAGTAGGTGGATACTGAGTACCTTTATCCAGTTGACAATACCTTATCTATTTAACCAATATTTGGAGTAACTATCAAGTTTGCATGTATGGAGTTCCGGAATTGTGGGTTGTACAACAATCGACAACACAGTGTCATGTAACGGTATAGGCTAGTACACAATGAAGATACCATTTTCCAAGAACAGGCAAGATCCATCGAAACCCAACCCTTGTCAAAAATTAAGCTATGGCCGTGCGGAAGGGGGAAGGGGGAGTGAGAGCTCTCAGCTCTGCATTGATTTTTTCGTCATTACAGTGAACTCTCGATAACTCTGACTAAAAAAGGGTAAAAAGCTGTCAGAGTTACAATTTGTTAGAGTTATTGAGGGGCATCCGGGGAGGAGGGGTAATCAGTCATTAATCACAAGAAATGTGAAGATATCAGTACGCTATTATTTCTACAAGCAAAAGAGGCGGCAATATATACTGATTTGTACGTATCAATTTACAGGAGGGGGTAGTGGGGAAATAATCGCTGTAACGTGGAGAACTATAAAAGAATGTCAAACAACCTTGGCCGGCAGATTCTTTTTTACTTATTTTTCATGCTACTTCTGGCTAATCTTTTTTATCTGTGCTAGAAGCTGGCACCAAGGCAACCTTCAAGCACATAAAAGTTCTCACTCCCTTCTTTGCACTCCCTTCTCTCGACTGGCTGGCAACAGTCTGTGTGTGTGTGTGTGTGTGTGTGTGTGTGTGTGTGTGTGTGTGTGTGTGTGTGTGTGTGTGTGTGTGTGTGTGTGTGTGTGTGTGTGTGTGTGTGTGTGTGTGTGTGTGTGTGTGTGTGTGTGTGTGTGTGTGTGTGTGTGTGTGTGTGTGTGTGTGTGTGTGTGTGTGTGTGTGTGTGTGTGTGTGTGTAAGTAAGAGAGAGAGAGATAATTGTTGGAGATAAGCTAGGGAGGTAGATCACGAGCGGAAGTAGTCAAGGTCAACCGGTACAGTCTCAACAGTAATACAAACACTGCACATGATCACACGCAACTCACGAGGTGTTTACGTGAATAATTGCTTAACATCAGCTGCTAGCCTGATAATTACGCTCACCTCCTGCAGAGTTCCGAAGACGCAAAAATAATTTTCCTCTTATACGAGAGCAGATACGGTACTGTAATTAACAATCCTTTTGGATCACTGTACAGAAATATGTGAACTCATTTTAACACTACGGCTTTTTTAAATTTCATTTTATGCATATAAACTGAATTATAAAACACATAATTTACAGCTTTATTCTTACACAAGTTGTTGCACTAAAAAGCAATAAAATTCTAATCATGTTCAACTGAGTTAAATAGAAGTAAAAACAACCAAAAGTAAAGCACAAAAAATATAAAAACAATGCATTTAAGACCATAAATTGTTACATATCGGACAAGTGTCTAAATTACTGTACGTAACAGAAATGAGATTAGTCAGCTTGTCAGCTGCGGCTTGCAGTTCTACACATCACACCACAATCTCTCTTGTACAGGTGTACTACTTGTTTACCATCTCCTCCAGATATGTATCAATCAACCATTTCAAACGTTTCCTACGAGAAATTGTTTTTTTTCCAGGACCTCTTTGTTAGAATACGAGGCCAGGAGCAACGTAAATCTCAGTCTACCTTTCCTCCTTTTTTTTTTGTTTAGTTGAAGTCTACGGCCATGGATGAAGTGATAATGTGCGCTTGTAGGCCTCTCTTCATACTATCTTACCTTGGCTGCGTCGTCATAGATCAGTGACGTCTTTACACACACTTTACACTTAAAATTAATTTCACAGATACCATCAAAGTTAATGGGAACTCAATAAAAGCCCATTCATATTTATCATTTAACTTGTTCAAAACCGAGGTCCTCTAGAATGTGCGGCCCCTGGCAAAAGCCCCTTTCTGCCCCCTCCCCCTTTTTATAATTTACTAAGCCCTGATTTTTTCGATATTGTGCCGGCCTCTAGCGTAGTGCATTAGGCGCCAGTTTACGGTGCGAGAGGCCCTGAGTTCGAATCCTTGTTAAGGCATGGATGTCGTGTTGTTCTATCACCTCACTTCACCCTCATCAGCTTGTAAGACGTTATTAAAGGACCGTAAAACCCTCTCACCACCTTGCCTACATTGCAATGCAAACCAATGGCTTTTAATTTTTTTATTAATGTCCAGAACCAATTGTTTTGCAATCTTGAATTTATCGCACATACCGAACAAAATAAATTTCCCTTTAGGTGCCATTGTTACCTGTAGTTACCATCCAATTCACCAGCATCTTACTGAAATGTTTATTTATGACGCACGTACGTGTATGGCTCGCGCGGTGAAGAGGGAGGAAAAGTTAAAGAAGGGAGGTCTGCCTGCTGAGTTGCATCTCTACTCACGTGCCTCGCTAGCATCATTTAATCCCACAGAACTTGCAGATATTTTACGGTGGGATTATTAAAGGCTAAGCTGCGATGATCAACTGCATATAAGGAATAATACTGTTTCTAAATAAAACGTGATGAATTTAAATGAGGCAGACACAATTTTCTTATGATTTTCGACCAAAAAATAATTTAATTAAAATAATTTAGTTTTTTGAAATTGTGTCTGAGTTATCCGAAGTCCGGGTCATCGAGGTCAGAGTTATCGAGGTTCACTGTACTTAGTAGTCCGTCTGTTATGGAACCTGTTAAAAGAAACGAAAAGTAAATGTCATTTTTCACGAAAGAATGTCCAGCGAAGAAGCAAAAGGCCATTGTAGAAAGCTGTCAAATAAGTGATAACTGGTGCAGACGACATCAATCAGGAAACTGTAGAAAATCTCAAGAAGACATCAGAATCGTCAACAAGCAAATGTGACAAGAATGATATTTGAGTATTGCTGCATAACTTGGGCCCTGGGAAGAAACAAGTAAGTAATAATAATGTGATGTGACTTAGTGCATAATTTTCAATACTAGTGTGACACACTGACTCTGGCATTAAAGATGCTTTTCCTAAAACCAAATACGACTCAACTTTTAGACACACAACTAGTTAATATATTTCTTGCAAATATTTATTATGCATTTTTATGTACAGTAGAGTCCCGATTTAATGAACTCGGGAATAACGAAAACAGCGATTTAACGAAAGGATTTTTAAGAACCTTCAGAAAATAAAAAAAAAAAATTAATAAGTAACTGACTAGATAAAATCTAATATTTGTAAGTTAAGTCCTTTAAAAATACTAGCACCAACCACCGTATATACTTATTCCTCTGTAGAAAAGCTTAAACCATCCGTAGAGAAACAAACCAAAAAAAATCATTACAATTTGTTGGAAACTTTGGCCGCGGGAGTGATTTTGAGATACGCACGTGCAGCCGCGGCCGAGCGAGCGACGCTGTGTTGCACAACAAGCGCACGCCTAGATCCTCATCCTGGCGGCTGGCGAGTGAACGAGCATCTAGGTACCCAGTCTCCGCAGCGCAGCAGTGGACAGCACAAGAACTAATTCACAGATAGTGCTTCGCATCTCCGTTAGAATGCGCTGCAGTGTCGCGTGCTCTATGGTTTAATTTTATTACAGATAGAATGCAGTGGTGTGCAGCGTGATTATTCACACTCGCGTCCCGTGATAAAACAAGCGAGTTTATAAAAAAAAATACGTAATATTATTTATGCAGACTTTTTACAGCAAATTTACTACCGTAAACGTAAATATTTTGTTTCTCCGATGCTAAAAAAAAACGCTCAGAGTGCAAAGCATTTTTTGCGAGCAACCAACACGAGTTTGTTTCACGAGCGCGCCTGCATACAAGCTATGATGCCCACCGCCGCCGCGCATATTTAATTATTATTTTACAGTTGTCTCGCAAACTTTTAAGTCAGTTTTCATTATAAAAATTTTTTTACTATTTTTCATGGGATTTTCCTTAATTTTGTTGGTGGAGCGGGCCAGAAATATTGACGGCTTGGTGGTGTTATTAGACATCACTTCTCGTGTTGATTGCGCGCGCAAGGATGGCCTAACACACCATGCGCACGCTCGGCGAGCGTTCCACTGGAAGGTTTTTCGCCAATTTTTTTCTTTTCATGGTTGTGGCTTACCAATTGCGGTAAATGTGTTTTGTTTTGAGCGAATATACTTTTTTTAAATTACGTTAAATTGCAACGAATCGTGCCCCCCCCCCCCAGGATTTAACTTTCTTTTTTGTTTGGGGAGGGGGGGTGGAAGTCTGATTTAACGAAACATCGATTTAGAGCAAACATTTTCGTTTCGGGTCCCATGGCATTTCGTTAAATTGGGGTTCTACTGTTACTGAATTTAATTGTGCATTTTCTCACAACTTCAACAAGGAGATTAGGAATAATTTACCTTATTTAATAAGTATGTATATTCCATGGAACTGCTGTTTCAACAAACAGTTTGCTTAACATGTAATACATTTACATTAGAAATAAACAAAAAATAATGCAGCATTTTTCTTCCTTATATTTCAAACTATGTATTTGGATCTTATTTCAAGTTAACACAGAGAGACAGGTTAGAAATTCTGCAAAACCCATGGCCACCATACATTCCTATTCATTTCCTAGAAGTGAAAAACGCAACCTCAAGTTCCAGCACAACTGTTTTTAAACAGATGGAAATGGTTACTGTATTCCAAATTTGCAGATGGTGCATACTACGTATTGCGCTTTAATTTGCTGTGGGAGTGGAGCAGAAAGGGGATACCAAACTATAGGGATACTAGTCCAAAAGCCATTTAACGTTGGAAAGATGCTGTGGAACAGATCAATTTGCATCAAAGTACAGAATACCACAAACAGTGTGTATTGAAAGCAGGAAACTTGCTTTCAGTTGTTAAAGGAAAGCAAAAACGGGTTGATTTGTTACAAAATTCTGTCTTGGAAAACCAAACTGAAGAAAACAGAAAAGCTATGTTACCTATCATAAGTACTGTTCTATTTTGTGGGCGACAGGGAATAGCATTACGAAGGCATACGGACTGTGGTATATTTATTTTTTAATCACGCAACTACATGATGACTTTGAGAACTGAGTTTTCACACCTACTCCGTCTTTTCACGTTCCAGTTATGATCAAGTACACAATAATTGACCTAAGCTCTAAGCCATTGTACAAAAATGCACTCGTTTTGAAGCGTATTTCAGACGAAGATAGTGGTAACTCTCTAAGCTTCCCGTATGTGCGTAATACTTTATATGTGTTCTACGTCTTTCAAAAAAAACTTTTGTCTAAAACGATTTTCTATAGGGTTTGATACGCGCTTGAATGACTATTCAACCACAATTTAGTTTTTTCCCGTCTTCTGATTGTTTATGTTGTCCGCAGGACTTGTATTCCCCATTTTCTAGCCACTTATGTTCACATTTTGTGATGTAATATTGATATAAATTTATCAACCAAAACAGAGCTGTCGCTATTAAAGGTTTGTGCTGACCACCATAAATGATTAATTATGCTGTTTTTTCAGGCCGGAATTTTTAAATGCTTTCTATTCAGTGCCTTTAATTTTTTCATAAGGCTCTTAGAAACATGCCACACATCAAATTCGTATTCAATATTTAGGAAACCACATTTTTAACAAATATCTTATTCCTTTGTGTCTATATGAAAGGAATAACTTTATATCACATTTTTCTTTATTTAAAAACCTTTCCATTATGTTTACAAAGGCAGCTTTTTCTAAATCACTTTTTACCATTCCTTTTTGAACAAGTTAAAAATCAACTACAAGGCCTGTTTCTAAATCGATAAGTGAATACACCAGATATTTAGCACATAAATTGGGAGGGTCATATTGGCAAACTCCAGGTTACTACACAGATTTATTTCTATTTTTAGTAAAATTAAATATTTTTGTTTTGCTTATTTCCAAATAATTTTGATCACTGGCCTGGTTACTGTACTAATAATCTTGTCTGATACGATACTTGAAAACAATGTAATTTAATAGCTTTGCAGAAAGACAGGAACCCCTCAAAGAGAATGTCAGATACAACAATTTTGACACTACACATCAATGCATTTCCTTGTGGTTGTTTTCCATTCATAGGCTGTGTATACCAAGCCAATTCATTACCACATTCGCAAACAGATTTTACACACGACATAGTCTCTTTAAAATAACGTGAAATGCTTCTGACTTTGGCTTTACACATGTAACAGATCTGAAAAAGAGCTAGTGAACATGTCCACGAAACAAATATATACTCACTTTCCGTTTCGCTAATGTCACTTTCTTCACTGCTTTCTACATTTTCGGTATATGTATCACTAGTGTTACTAAATGTATTGGACATTTTATCTGGTTCATAAAAACTATCATTCAAATTACAGCTTTCACAGGCTGCACTTGCTTTAGAGTCTAAGATAAAATATTTTCTTGCAACTTCACGGCCTAGTTTGCACTGTGTTTCTATACAATGTACTTGTGTATACATAACAGTTTAATTTTCACTATGTACATTACAGTTATCGTGATTGAATGTTGGATAATTTTCTATTAATACACTCACGACATCTTTAAGTTTCTTGATAGCGTATCTTTTAGCTCTGTTGTTACATTCTGAAGTATTCGTTCCCGCTATTGCTACATTCTCCAAGCGACTTTCCAATTGATGTAATTGTAGGTTCCAGGTTTAAGTTTAGGTTCTTACAGTTTTACTTCAGGCAGCAACTTAATTTTCAACTTCGCATTTCGTCATAGTCTGTAAGTTTGAAATTTACTGAACACAACGTAGCACACTTACCCGGCGAAAAATTCTTCTGCTTACAAAATGCAACCCATTTGCGAAACGTTTTCCGTGATTTGTGTGGTTTGGGAATCTGTGGAAATGTAGCCCTTGCTGCTTACAGATGTCACTTTTATTGGTCGTGTTAATACAACTGTAGGCATTACACGCAGGCATTTTCCAGCCTTCGCGAAAACAACCGGCAGACTGAAATAACACGCGCCCGGCGCAGCAGACTGGTTACAAGCGGTGCGGAATGGCGCAGTGACGTCACAGCTCTTAGAGTTTCCTCGCGTAGAAGCTGAATGAAGCGCCACACAGAAAATGTAAATATACAACTGAATTAGTCTAAATGTCTTCGTTATTATGAGTAAAACACAGTTTTTGTGTTGTGGTCTTCTTTAAGACAGTACAACTCTGAAGAACTCAGGAATAATGAAAACTGTGATATAGTGAAAGGATTTAAGGAACATGTGCTGGGGTTTCTCCCCACCGAATATGACTTGCTGCTTTGACCTGGATTAACGGGAGCAAACTAATTTTACGGCAGCAGACGTGTGTGTGCGCGCGTTGGACGCTGGGGTGTGGAACTGATACCTTCGGCCAAGCTCGGGCCGCATCGGAACTGTTCGGGCCGCCCTCCCTCTCCTGGCCCTCCCCTCCTTTCCTTGGCCAGCGTCAGCTGGTGACCCGCCGCGGAGAGGCACTCTGGTCTCCGCCTCTGTTCGTGAAAGGTCGTGTCCCTCTCGGCACTGTCGGTAAGTAAACGGTTTTGGTTCGGGTGCACGGGTCGTCATCTTGTTGCCGTCTTGGTAAGCTGCGTATTTACCCTACGTTATTTACTAGTTTCTTTAGGTTTGCTTAGTCTATTATGACGTACCGGCGGCGTGTCGAGGGGGCCCGAATCTAATTGCGCTATTGATTTGTATGGGCCCTTCAGGCCGTGTTGTGGGCAATTAAATGTGTAACCTTATGTTAAGTATTGTACACCCTTCCCGATATCATTGTATGTAATGGATGATAATTGATAATACATAGTTTCCACCCCTGTATTATCTAGTTTGGTTATTTTGTCGTGTTTACCCTCTCGGGTAACTCGAACCCTTTTGTCTCTCGTGCCCAGATTGTGGTACAAACATTTAAAAAATACAGAAAAATGTATTTAAAAATTAAGTAACTAATAAAATGGAATATAAATTGTAATTTAAGTCTATTAAAAATATTTTTACCACCTGCAGTATAAACTTATTTCTCCGTAGACAGTCTTAAACCATCTGTTGAGAGAAAAAAAAAGTTAAATCTGTTAGAAACCCTGGCCTCGGAGTGACTTAGTTAGCCACGTGCAGCCGGACGAGCGACGTGCTGTCTCACATTTGCTTAACAAGCGTGCACCAAGATACTTCCTCATGACCAGCGAGAATCATGGTCTGGCGGATAGTGGGTGAACGAGCACTCGGGTACCCAGTCCACACAGTCTGGCGATGGACAACATAGGAACCAATAATCAGTTAGTGCTTAGCGCCACAGTGCAGCATGCTCTACTCATTAATTTTATTACTACCTATACTGAGCAGTGGTGCCCAATGTGTGTATTTTCTATAGTTTCACGTGATAAAACTAGAGTGCGTATCGAAAACATGTAAATTGTGTTACTACGTAGACTATTTAGAAAACATTTACTACAGAAAACATAAATAGTGTAACCAATTATAAAAAAAAATTGTGAGCACAAAGTATTTTGAGCTAGCAGTACACAGTTTGTTGAACGAGTGCCCCGCGGCATACTACAACTGCCCCGCCGTACATATTTATTACCGTATTTACGCGTTTATAACACCCCTATTTTTTTTTTTACTAAAAACCAATGTCAATAAATGAGGAGGCTGTTATACACGAGACAATTTGAATAAAATATTTTTGTATCTAAAAGACGTTGTTATAGCCTACTACAATAAATCTAGAGAATGAACACTGTTATGAATAAAACGTTGAACAATCACTTTAAAATATATTTTTGAAATAAAAAAATTCAGTACATAACCCATACATAACCGATACGTCGTAAACAAATATGGCGGCCGCCATGTTCCCCTTCATTCGTTGTTTATTTAGGCAATATTTATTTATTCAGATCCTCCATTGGAATTGGATAATGAGCACTCACAGAACCGAAATGAACAGAAAATTGGAAAACAATGAGATATACTGCCTATATAATTACATTTGTGTTGATCAAATCACAACTCCCTCTTGCCTGCATTTGCATTGTCTACTGACGGTAAACTTTCTTGAATCAGTTCTTTTACAGTATTCTTCTGCATATCACTCGTTTGGTAATTCAAATGCTGCAGTTTAACTATTCCGTACTTTCATCGCCTTTTTATTACGGCCACATGTTTCGTAGCTTTCTGCCATACAAACAACACGTCGACGTCATCAGAGTTCCGACCAAAGAATATCTTCGTGGCAGATATTCCACTCTGCAATACGCTCGTATGCAACGGCCGCAACTGCTGAAGAGTATGTAGTGAAGACACACCACTTGTACCCTAAAACACGTCTTTCTTTCTGAAAATGTTTTTGGAAAAAAATTACTTTAAAATATTAACTTGGATGACTTTATTATTTCCTTTGATGTTCAATGGTGGACGGTAATGGCTAGAAAGGAGTTTTTTTTTTGTTGTGGCTGTTATACACTAATATTTTAATTTTTAACACATTTATTACCGCGCGTCGCGTTTGCGATGCTCTAAAATATGTTTGATGGTACAGCGCGTCGCATTTGCGACGATGGCGCACGACCGACTTCATTCTATGACCACGTGAGCAAGAATCGATTCTATAGCGATGTGATGTGTTCAGACAATAGACAGTATTTCGAGCTATCGATTCCCATCTCGCGTGCATAAAATGGTTGCTTTCAACGGCAACAAATGAGCATCGAAAATCATATTTGTAGGTTATGCATCGTGGCGTCGGTCGGAAAACGTGAAGTACGCAATTGTGCAGAAACTCAAAAATTCAACATTTTTGACAGTTCCGGCGACGAAAATGACGATACAAACGTTAGCAGCGATCATTCTGAATTTCACTACGTTAGTGAATCTGAAAGTTCATCAGATTTGTGTCAAAGTGACAGTGAAAATTCCGGCCCGTCTGCTCAAGGACACGGTAGGAACATCTATAAACAAACCGAAAAAATTTGTTTGAAGGATAATTCCTCAAACGAAAGTTGGAGTAAAACGGATATATCACCGTTGGATATACCATTTACAGGTGTCAGCGGCGTGAAAATCAGCCCCCCAGAACCACTAAATGATGGTACACTGCCACACCCTGATCCATTTCAGTATCTCAGACATTTTTTTACTGACGAGTTGATTGACATTCTAGTGCATGAAACAAATTCATATGATGATCAACAGTTTCAAACACTGAAAGGTATGACCTCTAGTCCTTCATTTGCAAACTGGAAACCAGTTACACACTTAGAAATGTGGCAATTTCTAGGTTTGTTGCTGCTGATAGGGCAAGTGCAAAAACCGAAACTGACAGACTACTGGACTAGAGAAATTTACCACACCTCCTTTTTTAGTAAAATAATGAGCAGAAACAGGTTTCTCCAAATTCTCAAGTTCCTCCATTTCAGTGACAACAGTTCTGTTGACCCAAACAATAAAGTTGGAAAAATTCAACCAATTATTGACCACTTTGTCAGCATGTTTTCTGCTGTCTACACACCCACAAAAATGCTGTCACTTGATGAAAGCATGGTTCCTTGGCGAGGTAGGGCCAAGTTCCGAGTTTTTATGCCAAACAAGCCAGACAAATATGGCATGAAACTTTATATTTTATGTGAGGCTATCAGTGGATATGGCTATTCATTTCAGGTGTATTCAGGAGATAGCAAAACCATTCCTGACATAGTGTTTGACCTTTTGGGTGAGCTGAAAGGCAAAGGTTATTGTCTTTTCATGGACAATTACTACAACAGTGTTGGTCTCAGCAAAAAACTGTTGGCTGCCAACACACACACTTGTGGCACACTTCGCCAGAAACTACCGTGGAGCTCCGAAGGAACTCACGACTTGTGCTAAAGATCTTGAAAAGGGAGAGGTTGTTTTCTGTCGAGATGGCGATGTTAGAGTTGTTTTTTGGAAGGACAAGAGAGTTGTAAAGCTTATATCTACAATGCATTCAGCAGGGATGGTAGATGTCAAATGTAAAAATAAAAAACAGGGCTCTGGCAGTGAAGTGTGTCGCAAACCTGAGATTGTTGTCTGCTACAATGCGTACATGAAGGGTGTGGACCATCTGGACCAAATGGTGAAGTACTACCCGATGGCCCGCAAGACAATAAAGTGGACCAAAAAAGTAGTTTTCCATTTGTTTCTGATGGCTGCATTAAACGCATTTGTTGTGATGAAGAAACATGCTGGTGTGAAGCTCAAGTTTGTTGACTTTCTGTCCCAGTGTGTTGAAACCATGACAACTTCTCCCATCGAGAAAGACAGCCATCAGTTGCTTGACGACTCTGACCATGCAAGTGACTGTAGTTCTAGTGTCTCACCTGTTACCCAACCACCAGTACAGGACACTAGGTTGCTAGGTGGCATCAAGAATCACCCTCTCGTCAAAATCCCTCAAGTTGGGAAACTGACAAATACACTGAGGCAGTGTCGGGTCTGCAGTGTCAAGGGTTGCAAGCCAAAGCGTACAAGCTTTATGTGTTCAGCATGCAACATTCCCTTGTGCCCAGATAGGTGTTTTTCACGCTATCATAGCGTCAAACACTTCAAAAAATAAAATTGTCACTGCAAGTTTTATTTTCATAGGGATTACTAATTAGGCTGTATATTATATTTACAAATATTTTTATGCAATTACAGTAGAACCCCGATTTTACGAGAGTCCATAATTCTCGAAAATACTGTCGTAAAATAGAGGATCTCGTAAAATCGGGGTTTTCGTTTTAGCGAGACCCCGATTTAACGAAACCCTCAATTTTACAGCAGTACTGTCACGAACATGCACTGTATTAATATCTGACACCGTAAACCGAGGTTAAGCTATAAATAGTTAAAACTGCAATTTCTTTAATTTTTTTTTCTCATTTTTAATTTTTTTTTTTAAATAAAGATTTTCTGATGGTTCCTGATGATAGCCTCGTAAATTCGCTACTTCGTAAAATCCGGTACTCGTAAAATTGGGGTTCTACTGTAGTTTTAAATTGTATTGTTTATGAATTCTGAAGATAAAAATTGGTAGTTTGACATTATTTCAAATGGCAAAAGTGTTAAGAAAAGTGAAAAACATTTTTATCAATTTTTTTTCTAAATTTTTATTAAATATTAAAATTTAATTGAAGAAATTTTTTTTAATAAGTAATGGATGTTTTCACTGTATTCCTCACACTTTTTACTGTTAGACAAACATTATTTTTTGCCATGTACATCCCACTGCAATTTTTTAAAAGTTATTTTGCCAAATTTTTTTTTTTTTTTT
>PNEQ01098075.1:0-19495 GCA_003012365.1 Medauroidea extradentata
TGACACAGGAGTAATTGTGTGCATAACTAATTGTGTTGTGAGAGTTCTAGTTGATTACTGTTTTGTGTATTTCGTAGCTTTGTGAGCTATTAAATCCAGTACTTAATTTAACTCTTTTATTTTTAATTATAAGACCTCTATCCCAAAGAACTCATGGGAATTGCCCACATATAAAGTTTGTGTTCTCAAACCTGTAACAATAACTTGGAGTACGCTGACAGAACAACCAGCCACGCAACTAGCGGTTTACACGATCCGCGACTAGTCCGTCCAAATCTCCCAGCTGCAGTCAATCAGCTCCGAAAACTGCAAAAGAACTAGTAAAACCCAGTTCACACCGAAAAATTAACAACAATGTTAATTACAAAATGTTTGTTACAAAAAATATCAACAAATTCTAAGCTATGGTACACTATTTTATAGCAATGTTGAAAGCAAATGTGTTTGTAACATTGCTGAAAACACCAATGTTACTAACAAAGTTGTAAGAATGATGAACGGAAGTCAATAACAACGTGGATACAAAAACCCCGACAACATTGCTGATAACATTGCTAGTAACAATTGTTGCCAACATCCTTTGATCTAGACCGCCCTAGAATGGGCCGGGAAAATAATGCTAGCTAGTGTTGGTGACAAAGTTATTGACATGTTAAAAAAATTCGTACGTTTTGTTGCTAGCATATGTTTTCAACAACATGTTAGTAACAGATGTTAATAATACATTTTATAAATACTAACAAAGTTAATAACAGAATGTTGGCAACAATGTTGATAACATGATGCTGTCAACAATTTTCAAGCATTTTTACAACATTGTTAATAACGTTGTTGGAAACACGTGTTATTAGCAATGTTATCGTAGGTGTAAACTAGGCTTTAGATATAAGTAAAGCATGTACGACGCTTCTCCGAAGAGCCAGGGACGAATCTAGGCTTTCCTTCGCCCGGGGCAAAAATTGTGATTTGCTCCGCCCTACCCTTCTTGCCCTTCCCCTTTATCGATCGGTCCAATCAACCCAACAGCAATAAATATGTGTTGCATACGTTGTTTCGCGCTAGCTTGAATAACAGTATACAATTTTAGTAGAAATACATAACACCTGTACTTACGGTACCATTAGCAGTATTTCAAGTGTGCATTCTAATTTTAAATATGTTACTGTAACTATAACATTATATGGTGTTCAAGGTAAGTAAAAATACAAACTAGTTAGTCTAAATATTGGCAGATATTGTTTATTTTTACACTCGTTTAAATTTCATTCCCAAGTAAAAAATTTCGGCGCCACCAACCCGGCGCTCGGGACAGTCTGCCCAACTGCCCCCCCCCCCCCTCCATAGATCATTCCCCTGCGAAGAGCTGCTCAGATTTGTACCACGTTGTTTATCAACACTCTTTCTTATCTGTTAGTTTGGTTGCCTGTTCGGTATAACTTTTGCAATCGATTTTAAACTAACTTCCCGATTAGCTAGAGACTTGAAACTTCAAACATAGCTCAGAACTGGATGACAATGCAGTATTAACTCGCTTTATGTCTGCCAGTATACTTGTTTGTTTGGCACAAATTTTGCTTGTTAAAAATCGATTGCAAAATTTCATATACATAAGACTAAAAACCATAAAATAATTATTAAATAAAATCACTTTTTTTTAAAATAAGTATGACATACTTTCTCCTAAGAAAATATTTGTAAGACTTAAAACAAAAACGTGGAGTGCATGCAGTAGATAATAGTAAGGAGTATACAAAGTAGCGTCGTCGAGAAATGTCATAACAGTTCATATAATTTACAGTGCGAACAATTGTTAGTGACAGGTGAATCATTTATGCATATGTGTTGCATGCGCCCTACGTTTTTAGTTTTAAGTCTTACGTGTATTTTCATAGGAGAAACGATTTTATACTTTTAATCCGTTTAAAAAGGTGGTAAAATTATTTTATTCAAATATTTATTAGGCCTATGTTGTCACGTGATCTATCAAAGACAATCAAATTTATTTCGTGAAGCGTGGGCGTATTTAGTTCCCTCAAATACTGCCATAGACAAACCTAATTTCACGGGCTGTACTGATTTATAATTGCTTTAGTCAAATGGATTTGTTTAAACCAATTATTTTTAACTAAATTTAAGTTGCCATGAAGTCGCAAAGAGAACCGAAACGCTAATAACATACAGGCACTAACATTTTGCCCATAAAAATTACGAACCCAAGATAATTTGATCGACTCAAGCCAAGCCGTACTTTTTGACGTTATGAAAATTTATTTAACACATTTATAGATAATCACAGAATTATTCATAGTAAAACGGTATGTTGGCTTTTTTTTCAAGACAGTAAATACTATGGTTCTAACTAATTATGTAACTAACGAAGTTTTATTTGATTGACATAGTAGCAGAAATTGTATGATTTCTTGGCTTGAAATTAGCAATCACGGCGAAATGCAATGGGAGTTCACAACTATAATTTATTCGTTTGTGGACATACGCAATTGCTCATGTTTTGCTGATCAAACTTGTATTGAATGACAAAGTACAAAAAAGAACAAAAACATACATAAAAACACAAAAAAACATTAGCATCTTGGTGTTCCGACCAGCTGTGTCTCCGCCTGAAGACGTGAATAGATCACAATTTCCGAAACGTCGCATTTTTCGTTGTTTTTTGTTTGTTGTCAACTGTTCACTTTTTTGTCTACTTCCATCTTTTTTCTTCTTGGAAATCTGGTTGTATTGTGTCTGTCTTTTGTGTCTGGGTGTTGTGTCGATATTCGACTGGATTCTACCTTTAGAATTCTTCGTTGCCTAATTTAAAAACATAATAAAAATAAGCAGCTGACAGAATTCCTCTAGAATTGCTTTTTTCTCTGTTTTTGTGCGAGTTTTATTTTTGTGTTTGTTCTTTTTTTATACTTTGTCATTCAACACAAGTTTTATCAGCAGAACATGAGCAAAGTTGTGTGTTCACAAATCAGTAAGTTATTGATAGGGAAAGGAATATTTCACGAGTTCAATGACCTGAGTGTAATAATCCATTGTCCTGTTTATATTCAAGCCTCGACCATTTGTCAGTTAGCTGCTACTCGCTGGAACAGCAGGCAATGAACGAATATACGGGGCTTGAATATGCATAGTACAGTGGATTATAACGTGACGGTAATTGAACTCGCGAAATACTCCTTTCCCTAGTTATTGAATAAGAATGCCTAACATTGTTGTGATATGTTGTTGTTTAAGCTTTGAACAGTTACTATCGCAAATACAGTTAATATAAAGAGTGGAGCATAGTTTCAAGAGAAGCGTAGGGCAGCGAGTCACGACGGCGCAGCTGCTATGATTGCTCAGGCCGGAGGTAGGGTTTGGTCCACGAGGCAATTACAGCATCCACGTAACACAGGCGGGAACATTAATGTGCACTGAGAGGAGTGGAGGTGATATGAAGGGTACGAGAGTTAGGCAGCAGGGGTTGGGGGGAGTTGGGCCCACCCACCTTGCTCACGAGGGAACCAACTTGGTAGTAGAGGTCGGGATGCTACTGTGGCAGACCTGGAAGGGGTCGCGGGAGGTAGAAGGCAGAGAGGGGGGGGGGAGACTGTGCTCCACGATGTCAATTAGGAAACAAGCCAGGAAACTTGGTTAATGCTATTGTCCCGGCCTGGTCGGAACACAATTTATTACACATCGGAGTGGTGCGCGTGGAGCCGACGTGCCGACCCTGCCGGCGTCAACCCCCAGGTAATTCGAGTCGTTACTGAGCCGTGCGTCGCCTCCGCCTCGGCATAGAACTGTACATATGTTTTGGCACTCTTACAGCCACGAGTTCTGAAACTAACCGCCAAAACACTTCTTTTTATCAGTAAGTTACTATAATAAGATTGCCGTAAATTTTTGAACCGGGGAAAATTTTTTTGACTGTCTTTAAACAAGTGGAATTGCTGTTTGTCAACAAAATGTTCTGCAAATAACAAAATAAACCTCGGGGTTTCACCACGTTCGATAAACAATACAAATTAATGGAACTTTGGTCAAATCAGTTATCAATATACTGAAATTGTTCATACATATATCTACGGAAATTATACTGATGTCTTTGCAAATTTTCAAAATATTTCTTGTAATTATTTGGAGTGGTAAACTGGAAACATGTTTATTCAAGTGCACGATTTCTGCTCAGCAGCAGAAAACCCACAATTAAAAAAATAATTAACTGTTGGCAACAAATATATGACAAAAACAATTCCAAAAAGAAATATAGACGTTGTATCCAAAATACAACTAAAAAACTAAAAGTTAAACAGACAAATGTACAAAAACCGAAAGCACGCGTGTAAAATTATACACAATTGGACGATGGCAATAAGTAAAAAGTCACAAACGAAAATATACGGTATCAGAAGTAAACACAGCTCAGCTTAAAGTCCTTCAACGAAAACAAACACATGTTATCACACAGTTAAACCATATCGGTTATATTTTATACTAATGAAAATGAGCAATGGTTTGTAAATTTTTAGGAAATACATGATTGTGAGAATGTGATATATTTTTTCCAGCCATTAACAACATAAGCATCATCTAATTGGACATTTAACGTATTTTGCGTGTAGTTATGTGCGGTTAAGAGAGAGTGATGGTCACCATCATGAACTTTTGTATTTTGTGTCATAACTTTTCTCCTGGGTAAATTTTTGGAACTTTTAACCTGCTACGGAAGAGAATACATACTGATAGAATTTTAGACACAATACATCGTTATTTCCCGTTCCTGTTGTTACAGATAAAATTGCAGTTAAGAAAGTAATAAGAATTTCCTAACTGCAGTTCGATCAGTAACAACAGTAAGTAACGACAAAAATATATTTACAGTGTCTACATTTTTATCAGTATGAATTCTATTCCGGAGTTAGGTTAAAGTTCCAAAAATTTACCTAGAAGAAAAGTTAGGACACAAAATAAAAAAATTCAAGATGGTGACTATCACTCACTCTTAAAAACCAATGACATAATTTAACATCGATAAACATGATGAAATTTTAGTTTATGACATACGAATAAGGTTTCAAATTTTTCTGATTTGTATTTGAGAGGTTCCACCTAGCGCTAATATATCCCAGTCACAATCTAGGCCAGTCTACATGCGCCGTGTACGCTACAACAATCCGCGTTAAAAAAAATACAGGACCGCGAGAAAAGAGAAGGTTTCTTACTGTATTTATTTGCAAAACGTGACGTAAATTTTGTCTCCAAACTACAGGACTGTGATTATTCCGCTCTCTCGTAGAGACTACACGACGACTCTTTAAAATGTTAAGTGTTCCAAGACGGCCGTTAAAGCTTGGTCGAGAAGGTATAAGCCCCGCAGTTTACATAGCATTTTCTTCACTGCCTGTGATATATTTTTTAAGGCGAAAACGGCGTCTTCGCGCAGCGTTGTCGAGGAGGAACTTTTATCGTTGGGTATTCAGTTTGGTCGCAAGTAAGGCTGTGGAGTTCATAACCGTAACATTTTGTTCGTCCTCACTGGACGCCGATGAATAATGCATGGCGCATCGCTGGCGGTAATATTCATGACGACAGTATAACTGTTTTCATGAGTGTTGTAATTTACGTATCTCGCAACTAAACTCTTTCAAACTGAATTTGTTGAGCTACGTGACCAATAACAGAGTTATCCGAGTGTTCACATTTTGTAGCACAGAAAAGAGAGCACAGTCACAAACATTATTTTAAATAAAAAATAATATTATAACTGCATAATTATACAAAAACGCGAGAAATGTTTCAGGTCAAATTACCATGCATACTCGTAAAAACTGCGTATGAGGCTTAAGAAGTAACAGCTTTTAATAGTTACCTTATATTCGGACAATTAAAAGGATACTTTTCGGTTACCTAAAATTTATTTAAACGGCGAGAACGTAAACAGATTATAACTGAGCATTATGTAAAAGAGTAACAGTCCTAAAATACGCCAGGAAAGTCTCAAAATTTAATACAAATAAGATACGACACAAATCATAAAATATGACAATACAAAATGTATAAACAGTAATATGTACGTCAAACATACGTAAAACGTTATGATATTTGTTTTAAGTTATATATTTTTTGGATGCTTTGAGAAAATTGATTCACGAACTTGGATTAATTCGTTTTCCTTTTTGACGTTTTAAGAATTTGTAAAAGATAATATTGTCACGCAGAAATTCTAGTGACATACTAAGGTTAACCTAGGCTACTATATAAACTTGAATGTTTATGTCCGCAAAATCTGTATACGTATACGCATCAATACTTCTGCTGCTCTCGAATATATATATATATATATATATATATATATATATATATATATATATATATATATATATATATATATATAAAATCCACGTACTAGAAAAAAAATTGCCTTGCTTCACAGACGCACAACTAATTTTAAATAAAATTATAATCTCCGAATACGTAATTATGATCTATAGTGAAAACAAAACGAAGAACACAGAAGTAACTGTACTTCATGGTGAAATTTTTATTACTTATTCCTCTAACACATTTTTGTGCCCGAGACTCCATATTACATAAAAATTTAAATTGAATAAATATTACAGTATTACACTTTTTTTTCTCAAATTTAATATTGAAAGTTGGGGATCAGGAAGTGTATGTGTGAGTTAGGCCTGACCTTTGGACCGGTATTGATAGTTATGAATGTCACGTGTCACATTACAACTTTAATAAAACGATCAGTGTATTTGGCCTAGGAACAACGGATTTTAACGAGAATCACCTGTGTATTTTGCAACAGTTACAACGACAGTCAAGAATGTTTGATTGCATAATATTAATAACATTCACTAAATCTAATCTAAAGCGTCGGATCATTCCGTATGTGCTATTTTCACAGTATCTGAGAAATTATTTGGGCGTATGAATAAGAGTGTGTTTTAAAATGTAATGAGTATTTGCCCAATGTAACTGATGTATCCCTTTTGTTTCATAGATGGCTTATGTATACAGTTACACTATGGTACTTTTGATAATATTATTGGAAACATGTAATATAGGTGACTACATAATATAAAGACAAAATTTCATAAAAAAAAAGAATGACATCCGGTTAGTTTGGCGTGCCGCGAATATAAGCGTCGAGTGTGGAGGTCTGAACCTTATCACCCTCCTTCCTCCGCGCATCAAACATTTGGTTAGGCCTATTAATAGGAATCTGAAGACTTCAATGTAGAAAAAAATTATTCAAAATAAATTCTGACTCTATTTGCTGCAAAATTCACAAAAAATGTCTACGGACCTCACATAACGATACAAATAAAAATTCCAGTTTGATCAGCGTACCTTATTTGGCAAGTAGTATTTTATGAAATATCTTAATAATGGCGTTTGTTTAAATAGTTTTTCTGAAGAGGTCTGAACAGTTTTAAATGTTTTGGACATGTGTATGACCTTTAAACCTTTGTACCGTTCGTTTGATACAAACCTTCCACATATCGCGAGACAGTACCGATCGTTCAGAACTAGCAACGTCAGCCAGTTTACCACACATCAGAACTTAAAAGAATGACCTGCTGCAAAGCAGAAAATAAAAGTCGTTGCAGTAGAGCGCCTAGTTAAAAATATTCCAGAACTCTGTACGAAACTGTGAAGTGCTCATAAATTACCCAATTTGTTTGGACATCAGTTACCGTCCAGAAATACTGTTCAGAATATATGCCTATCGCGGGGCCGCGGTGGTTAGCACACTCGTCTCCCACCAAGGTAGTCCGGGTTCGATTCCTCGCTGGGTCGGTCCCCGGAAGTTCGTATGTGGGCATCGTGGCAGACGATGCTGATTCTCAATCGTCCCTACCAAATGATTGTAGTGCCTCACTCCACGTCATCCCTCAGAGACAAGTATGCACCTAATGGCGCCCAGTAATACGTCTACATACGGGGTGAGATACTTTGGCTCTCGGGTAACCTCCATACACGATATTACTATACGCCAGTCGCAAACATGCTGGGCGTGTGTTATCGCCGTAGGAATGTAACATTAAGGGTTTGTTCCTGAATTTTTTTTAGACTGGTGACAATAACTCAATATTTTTTTAACCAAAAGCTTTGAAATAATTTGAGTCAATGTGCAGTCACACTATGCACAATACTGTGGATGCATTTTTTAAAAAATGATTTACCATTCGTCAGCAAAAAAATATTTTGCTTCATTTTTGCTTGTTTTCACGACAAAATACGTGGTACTTTGGGTGTTGAAATCTAAATAACCGTTCAGTACATTTCTAAAAAAAAATTCAGCTACAAATTATAACATGTAAGTGTCAAAACTGCGGAGCGGAATTTTGATATGAGTATTAGGTAGCAATAAAAAAGTATTTTCGAAATCACTGCAAAACTCTGTAACAAGGCCTTAATTATGTGCAACTCCATTGCAATGGCTGCACGGTAACCGGTTTCCGAAATCATTCCGGTCGAATGCTGTGATTGTTTGTAACAGTGGTAGGCTATACTTTCCCCGTTTCCTATCTGTCCCATGCCAGCGGGGCCTCCTTAGATAGGCTGCGTTTGTAAATGTGAGGCAGGAGGTGAAAAGAGCGCCGTTGGCCGACGTATGTAACGTATTATCGCCTCTACGCGCTTTACTATTATCTTTTCTACTATGGGACTTTAAGATATGACCACATTTTATTTATGGGCGCTGTAGTTCAATGACTAACGCTTGTTTCTATAGTTGTGTTGTTCGAATAATGTTATTTTTCCAGATACGGCTGTCTGGAAAACCCGTTATTGTCTGTTTCGAGGGGCCCGACATTGATGTCTCTAATAAACGTGCTGAATACTTTAAAACTATAGTAGTGACATAGTTTGACGTTTGTGTTCTGTTCGTAGATATACAAACATAATGCGCGTTAAATAATTTCGTAAAAAAAAAAAAAAAGAATAGTCATAACTCGCTGCAACGTATTTGAAAGGCAGGTAGATAGGGAATCCCTTAACGACCTCAATTAGAGATGTCAGGATGCTTGAAACAAAATTTGAAAATTGGAATTCATACCAAACACATCTTAACGTTGAAACATTGAATGCATTTTATTTACTCGGAAATAAAAAATAAATTATATCTCTTAGCTTATAAAAGTAAGTGTGTCATAGTCACATTTTTGCCGTTTTCTGTTCGTATGAAGTACGGCAGCAAAAAGGTTTCGAATTCCGAAAACGAAATGTTATACAATTAAAGAAAAACCACCCAACTACCTCAAGATACCTTTGTGAATACACAGAGAAAACTTGGGTATTATTATAGATAGAAAAAAGTAATATTTTTTATAGTTCAGTGATCTACATGTCAGAATCTATTGTCCTCCGTATACTCACGCCCCGACTATTTGTCCACTTGCTGCTACTCACTGGGACAACAAACAATGACTAACAGACTGGGCTTGAGTATGCATAGAGAATACAGTCGGTTTTAGCATGCGGGTCACTGAACTCACTACATTTTTTTTAGCTATTTATAAACTGTCTAATATTTAGAAATTTTAAACCATTTACACAAAAATACTGTGATGTATCTCAGTAATTTTACTTTCCCTGCCAGTTATTTAATTACTGTGATTTGTACGGACAGAAAACAGTAAAACGACGACTTTGAAACACGCTTACACGTACACATTTCAAAATAAATTATTTTTCGCATATATAGTAGTCCTGAATAAAGAAATTTACTTGCGATTAATTCCACCAAGGTTAATTCTACTACAGGTTAGGAAAATAATATGTTTTCTTATGGTAGAGTTTGCAACAGGGAAAATTTCTGCCACTAGTTTCGCAGCTATCGCTAATTGAGCAGAAAAATACGAAACTGTAGTAAAATTAAATTTAAATAGGCTTGGAAAAGACAAAAGTAATTTAACTAAATTTTAAAGTGGAAAGAAATCAATTTCGCGTTTCAAATTATCAACTTAACGTAACTTAAAATTCAGAAAAGCTCGTGATTTTTCAGTTTGCACCCATTACCGATACCAGCGCTCAAGCGGCAGAAATTTTCCCTGTTACAAACTTTTAACATTGATCTTTCTCACCTGCAGTAAAATTTACTTCAAAACCATATAGTAAATATCCACGTGATATTTCATTAATACTTACTAACAGTTGACATACATGAAAAATAAAAAAACAATACAAAAGTTTTCCAAAGTCACTTTCGCTTACATACACACATAAATAAATAAATACACACACACACACACACACACACACACACATATATATATATATATATATATATATATATATATATATATATATATATATAGAAAGAGAGAGAGAGATTCATTAAAATTAATTTAAGATCAAAATTTTGAGCAACGTTTGGCACAACTGTGAGCTTACGGATTTTTTCTTTCCAACGTGTTTAAGGCGTAGTACGAACGTTGGAGAGCCACAGGTAGCTGAGTGGAGCATACTCAGTGGTGGTGCTCAACTCATCTCGTGCTCGGTGAGAGCAATCCCTGAACAATTGCTCTGCGTCGAGCGGAGCAGGGTGAAATGCCGGCGGGTTTAATCCTCCGCGAGGCCTTGATGAATGTGGCCGACAATCGATAACGTGCGAGCGAGACTAGGAGTTAGGACGGAGCGGGGTTGGTGGGTTGATGAGGTAAAGGGGAGCGGGACGCAGAGACGACCCCATGGCGGAGAGCGATATGAGCAGTGCCTGTCAGCATTTGCAGATTTCATACCAGAGATAACAGCCGCCAAAATTTCTAGCGTGAACACACTTGCGGGCGCTGCCGACATCAGAGAGCAGGCGAGAACAAGGATAGGGAGATTTGCATGTTAAACTATATTATGTAGGTCTCGGTCACCTTTCATGATATCGCTTTGGTACAGAAACCATTTTCTGTATTGAGGTGAAGTAAATTTTGCTACACGAATTAAAAATGTGGGATTGTATATGTATGTGTGTATACAGGATATCCAGAAACACCCGCAGAATAAGTACAATCCTGGGATAAATTTGACAGAAATGTTTCTGGCAAAATGTTGTAGGATGACATTGTACATGTACAATGTGGCAACATAGCACTATACTAAGTTCCCTATTGCGCTTGATATCTTGCTTATCTTACTACTACTGATCTCACCTACATGTTATAGATGCAGGCTAAAATCCCGAGCAGTTCAAACATGAATTTACGTTTACTCGACGTAACATACATAAAATTATACCTGGACTTGGAACGCAATAGGAGACCTTCTATTGCAGTGTTGGTACACTGTGCACGTAAAATGTCTTAAAACTTTTTTCCCCTAAATTTTCGCCTCCAATTTAAGCCAGGATTTGCGTGGTGTGATTATTGTGTGTTTGTTTCTAGACACAATATACATAGGCATACATATGTATATATAGACACACATACATACACACAATATATATACCAGCATGACTTTTTAATGTAAATATTTATTTACTCGGTTTTCAGGTCATTGAAAAAACAACCAGACAAGATTCTATAGCATATATAAATAAAATTGTCAGTGGTGATATATAATATATGACATGTAGAGGTTTGGCTGGTACCTACTGAGTCGCACCTAATTTAACATGTAATTCCCTAACTTGCCCTCTCGCCTGTGCTCTGAAGCAGGTAGCCGTTTAAAACGTAGCTGACTGCGCACATTTTCTCTGTGACTGATTCGAGATACACGCAGTTGCTAATACTGTATTCAAGATGTTTTCGTGACAAGTCAAACTTTGAGGGATGACCAATACGGACAAGAAATTTTACGCGAAAAATTTTAGCACAGGGTAGTGTTAAAATATTCATGTATTTGTCTACTCATCACTCGATAACGGTTTGTCATTAGTACGTGCAAATTTCGCATTATTTTCTGACGGCAGACTAGACTCCAAACGACTATAGTCTCGTTCGCAGGTTATCTTTGGTCAAAAATGTCGTGGCTTGCTGTGGAGAATACTCCTGTATAATAACTATAAGTTCCACGGTGTAGTGTCCCATCTCTTGTAAATAGGTCACATAAGAAAAAAGGCATCACGTAGATACTCGTGGTAAACAGAATCACAGTTTGTACTCTGGTGAGTGAGTGAAAGAGATTTTGGTCAGCGCTTAACATAGAGATCTTAAGCGTTATGGTGATGGGTCACATGTCAGTGTGGAGCAGCGCCGGAATGAATGGGTGGGGGAATCGGAAGATCCCCGAGAAAATCCTCTGACAAGCGGCATCGCCCGGCACAATTCCCACATGCGAAAATCCGGGGACCGGCCCCGCAGAGGATCTGTACTCTGGTATGTGCTGGACAATGAACTACAGATTGGCACTAAACATTACGAAATTTAGGGCCCCTATTTACCACACACTCCGTGAAGTTTCTTGGACAAATAGCAAGTCTGCTGTGAACGAAAGAACTAATCCTGTGTACCCTTGTCTAATGTGAAGCTGGTTACTTACTGGGGCAGCATCCAATTTACAAACTGCTGAGGCTAACGTGCACATAGGACTGTGGATTATAGTCTGCAGGTCATTGAACCTGCGACATTTTTTTCTGTCCCTAGTGTTGGAAAAGAAAAAAGGAAGTGAAATGAGATGGGGCATGATGGCTTGGAAGTGTGTCAGTTAGCAGTGAGTAGTGACCTGCAAATTTCGCGTTATAGTTCGATGGCAAACTTGAGTTAACTGACCTGTACATACCAGAGCACACACAACCTTTGAGCTCATAGGTCACAAGACACAATGTGATGCTAGTTATATGTGCGACCACTTAACAGCAGGTTGGTCACTCTACCAAGGATCTTTTAACTATTGGTGAGAAGCGTTCTCCGCGACACGCCACGTCATTTTCGGTTAACTGGAGTGAGTGAGTGAGAGATTTTTGGTCAGCGCTTAACATCAAGGTCTTCAGCGCTAGTGAGAGGTGACATGAGGTGAGTATGGAGCAGCGCCGGAATGAAGTGGCAGGGGAAACGGGAGATCCCCGAGGAAACCCGCCGACCAACGTCATCGTCCGGCACAATTCCCACGTGCGAAAATCCGGGAACCGACCCCGCCGGGAATTGAATCCGGAAATTCTTTGTGGGAGGCGAAAGGTCTAACAATTCGGCCACCGCGGTCCCTTCGGTCAACTGGAGACCTCGAATGAGCACACAGCAGTTTGTATTATAGGCTGGTGCCTGAAAATAACGCGAATTTTGTATGTCACTAGCGAGAAACGTGGCGATCCAAATTTGAAACATCCTGTTCGCCATCGCGTGGCATCATGTCAAATCTCATATCTACAGGACACCAGTATGTAATGAAGAAGACCTGCTGGCAAGTGTGATTGCTGCCTGTGATGTCAACAGAACGTCGCCAACAGTTTTACAGTAAATATACAGCGCCACTTGCGTTGCTGTCATGCCTGCATCGATGCCGAGGCCATATAGAAAAAACGTGAATATGCCGAATACTGTCGGAATGCGAAAATGTGACGCTGCGAGTTGTGTATGAGTAAGGAGTAGTGTAGTTTCAGGTAAAAATAAAAAGTCTTAAGAGATATCTGAAGATTAGCTAAAAAATCAACATATATCAAAACATTTACCATTACTTTAACATTCAGCCATTTTTGCACACATATTTCATCAGAAGTTTTATTTGTAACTGCATGTTCAATCATCTTCTAGCACATGTAAATTGTAGCCTAAAGAAGCGTTTAACTTTCTTTTTATTATTATTAAAGACTACTCTTGTTTTGTGGATACTGTCCTTGTGTTATATGTTTAGAACCAGGTATGTGTGTAAATGTTCAACTTTTTAAATTTTCAGCACAAGGAATCTACTTTTGGATTGATCTCCAAATAAATAGCGGTATTGCTGGCAAATTCACAAACTGTCTTACATTTTTAAGGTATTTTAATATATATATATATATATATATATATATATATATATATATATATATATATATATATATGACGCTATATTTAAAAGTTCAACTAAATAAGAACATTAGAATCCGAACAAATTGATAACTTTGCGTCTATTTTGCCGAATCTCCTCATTTCTGTTGTCAGTAGCGTTTCAATCAAACATGCAGAGAAATAAACGCTGTAGAATAATAAAAAAAATTACAACGAAGAAGTTTTATTTACTTATAACTTTTACAGTGGGGGAAAATACTTCGCACATCACACGAAACATGTTAAAAATTCGGCAATTAAGAAATATGTTTGTAAATTATAACACACATAAATTCAGAAACAATATTTCCGTCATAGTTAATGTAACGTTATTTTTGTTCTCAACGAATTAAGAACTAATTGAATGTTTTATTTAAAACGTAAAATGTATGGGTTTATGAACATATACCATTGCTTATGACTTGTTGAAACCTGTCAAAACATTAAACATGGAACCCACGAAGACAACAAGACAGTTGATCATAAAGTAAACCAGTTATTTTCTTTGCGATCAACTGTCTTGTCTTCATGGGTTGTGTGTTTAATGATTTTACACGTTTCACCAATAAATCATAAGTAGGGACATGAAAAATTCGCGTTTTCAAGCTAGAATTTTCACAATTATAAATTCGTGTCACTTTCACAAATTGTCCCTAGACTGACTTGATATCTCCTGTAAGTCGTTGAGACAACAAAGGAAATGTACCTAGATGGATGTCCATATCACTGTGTCAATAATGTGGAAACGAGTAGCTGCGCTCTGCTCCAGTAAACGTACGTTCTTGGAGGCTAGCCTACGAGTCTGCGAAACCGCACGTTTTTCAGGTCTCGTTATAAGCAATACCCATACATTCTTATCAAGGTTCATTGCAACAAACATTCAAACATCTCTTATTTGAAACAGTTGTTAATGCAGTAGTCATTAAGCTAACACAATTCCAGATGTGTAATATGAGTGTTACATGAGTAGAAAACAACCGTTACTGTCTACTTACTCTAAAGAAGTGTATATGGTGTGTGTAAATGTCCAAATCTCTAGAGGTACAACTGTTCCTTAGTCGTATGTGCATAATGTATAATATTCTGCCATCTTGAAGATTTATGTTTTCTTTTATAAAGGAACCCTAGTAGGAGCTCTGCTCAAGGGGTTTCAAATGCAAAGTAAAGAAAATGTTATAGAATGTTGTTAGCATGTGTATAAAATAAATAAAATAAAAAAAATTTGTAAAACTTATTTAGGGTTGCGGGTCAGTTTCCAAAGTAGATAAATACAATGCATTATTACCTCAGGCGAACCAAAGGTCAGTTGCACGTAGAGAGTTCTCTTTTCATGTACATGAAATGTTATTTGGAAACTAGTAAGATCCATATTAAAACTCCTGCGACGCCATTAGCCGGACAGTCAGGAAATACGATTTGGAAATGGGAGAAGCAGTAAATTCGCCTTGAATTTTTCTAGTAGATATTGAGTGCAAGTCTCAAAACAATTATTTAAAATCTTTACCTTGATTTTAAACGTTAAAAAATGATGTGGAAAATTAAGATTCTTTTCGAAAACGCAGATTGAACAAAATTAATCTTGACGATAAGTAGAATATCTTTGATGAATCCTATTGTTACTTCTATCTTCTTTTTAAATTTTATTGTTACCGAATCTAAGCCGAAGCAGATTTTATTCTATTTGTTATAAATCTGTGTACTATTTCTTTCATGAATTGCGATTTTTTCCAGGGAGAGGGCGCCCCGCCCCTCCTTTTTTTTTTTATCACGGTACACCCTCACAGTCTAACAGCAAGCCGCCCAAAGGAAAACTGTTTCAAAGAAAATGCTGTAAATACTTTTTTAATTTGCATTTTTAATACGTAGCTAAAATACAAGGTTAAAAAAGACACAGCATCACGAGGTACGAAAATTTCATCACTTTTGTTAACAAAATCCGTTTCGTCTTTTGCTTTACCGTGGGAGCATTTGCCATTTGGAGCACGAGTAGGCATCGCGGCTACACTGTGTTGAGGGGGGGGGGAAATACGTGACATAAAGTCGAGAAGACACAAGAGACGTGGCTCTGGAAATGCTGAAATAAAGTGTCCCGAGCCGGCGTGCTGCACGTAGTAAAAACCCCGCCGCGGCTTCGTTTTATTTCTCCCGCATGCCTGGAATAGGAGGGGAAAAACAGACGTACGTAAATAATGTTGGCAAAAGTTCTTGCTCCGCCTAGCCTTATCTGATTAAACAAAATATAAAATGAGTGTACACATAAACTCCCAGGCTTGGTTTAGAGTTTTGTGGAGGCAGAGAAATGAAGTATTTACTTTAGTGATTAGCATTAAAGTTAACTTCCTTGTGTAAGGGCAGGTAAGCCGTTAGATACACTAACTTTTAAGACAAACAATTATACTCCTGAGTTACATAAAGGCTCAGATTTCAGTTCATTTCAATTATAGGCCTCCTTCGCGTACGGTTGGTTTGGTTGTTCATACTGCATAATCAATACATCTAATAAATAGATGAGTAAATTTTTATTTATCTGAAACAAAAAGATGTATATATTAAAAATGAACTATCTCTGTTCCATAAAAATATATAAAAATAAGCGACAAGTAAAATTAACGAGACTTTTAAAAATTGAGAGTCTGCATTTGTTTGCTATAGATGGTCGATAAGCTAAGTAGCCTATGCTCTTGGGAAGAAAATGGAGGGAGGTACTGAGAAGTACCAGATTAACCAGTTAAACAACCCAAGTCATTAAATGATACCAGAGCTTCCTGTTTTGTATCATTGTTATACGCATTTATGCGTATGGTGTGAATCTGATACCCGTTAAAAAAAAAATACTAAGCAAACTAATAGACTGTTCATGATACAGTGAGAATTTTTTTAAGGCTCTGCCATATTACTCATTTCTGTCAATTTATGTCTTACACCACTTGTTTATGTAAACACTCCCCCTTGTCTAATGAATTACGTCTGTACGTTTAATTGCTAAGTAGGCCTATCAAATGTGCACGTTTTGTATCATGGAGCTATAAGAAAATTCGCGAAACTATTTTTCCATAAATTTTCTTGTACACTTTTTCATTATTTTTTATTTTTTCGTGGCCATTCTCTGCGAGTCACGATACTACGGTTACATGAATTAAAAAAAAAAAAAAAAAAAAAAAAACAGTGTTCCATTTTGTATAGTAAAAGCCTTCTGTACAGATACGTTAAGCAACTATGTTGCACTGTGGGTTCAGAATATTATTATAGTAGTGTGTTTGATGGCCATCTTAAGTGCGTCGCCTACCCGTACATAAGATGGAACTGCAAGGAGCTATAAGGTCGACTTTAAAGCGCGCACCAAATGCCGCATCGCCAAAAGGAGCCAAGCACTGAACAAGCGTATATTTTCCCGCCGATCTATATTTACTACGGGATTTGAAGCGTGACCATATACTGTTGTTAGAGGAAAGTCTGAAGTAAAGTACAATACACGTTTATACCAGTGTTTAAAATACACTCGGATGGTTCCTTTTGAAGCTTGGCAGTCTGAAAAGGACGTTTTTAGCTACGTCAGAGGACTTGCACTTCAAAGCAGTATTTGTATTAAGCATGGTGTCTTAACAATGACATTATATCTTTGTCAAAAGTGTGTTACAAAACCTCTACAGGAGATTTCAAGTCAGTCTAGGGACAATTTGTGAAAGTGACACGAATTTATAATTGTGAAAATTCTAGCTTGAAAACGCGAATTTTTCGACAGTTTCTGACTCAAAAACAAGTCGTGACGTTAAAACAATCCTCACTGTCAACATTATGGTCTCTTTCGAAGGACAATATTCAACACAACTGAAGCATATAATGCCAATTCTGTTCGTCATAATGGTATACAACAACTTGCGCAAGCAGATAGTAATTTCTGTGGTCTGCTGTCAGAGTTTCGCATTACTTTAGCTTTAACATTAATTTAAATTGTTAAATGACCTTCTAAAACTCGTTATATTTTCATTTCTTGTTTCCATTAGCCCGTGTCAATGCATTTAAAACGTCAGATTTCAATAGTCAATCATTAGGATCAAAGAGAAGAGGAATCCTTCAAACTAATATATAAACGGATGGTTAGAAAAATCTGATAGAAGAAAATATTTCCAGGACAATTTCAGATGTCCTTCAAGGTAATGGCTACACGAAGAATGAAGTAAACAAATGTATAAAACCACCCCAAGAAAACAAAAACAACGCAAAACTTCCTAGCATGGCTATAATTCCATATGTCAAAAAAGAATATCCGACAGCTGTCCCGTCTTCTCAGAAACAACAACATATACACTACATAGAAACCAGTCAACAATATCGGTAACTCTCTTGCTTCAGGCAAGAGCAAGGAGCCAGCAGAACAACTTGCATTTGTACACCGGATTCCCTGCTCTTGTGGGAAATTATACATTCAACAAACCGGAAAGAGAGTTATCGCTGGGCGAAAGAACACCTCAGAGATTATAAACAGGAGAATACTTGGTCTACCACAGTAGAACACTCGGTTAAAACAAATCACAGCACAGAATTTCGCAGTTATAATACCATAACTAACATCTCTAACTACAAGAAAATCCGAAAGGCAATGGAAATTTCAAAACATCCGTCCAACTTTAAGAGAGACGTGGGCTATAAATTAAGCAACAGCTTGGCACCTCTTTTCAGATATCACAGAACTCAGCTGGATCAACGGACAGAAACTAGCTCGTCCACGATTGGCCAAACATCTCGGCCATCCTGGAGGGAAGTGTACAGGGATTGGCCGAGCACCACAGCCAATCACAGCAAAGGAAGTCCAGGATTGGCCGACAGCCCTGGCCAATCATAGAACATACAGGCTAAGGTTACAGTATATACAGGCAGAAAGACCTCAATTAAATTCATAGTAACTGCAGGCCAGTGACAGCTAATCCACAGCTACACTGACGATCAAATTACCAATTTATTGAGTAATACTAACTGTCAAAATGTAAACCAATTGTAAACCAATTACCTAAATCACTTAGATATAGATAACTATACTAATGTGTTTCAGGATAATACCTACAAACATCAGCTAGCTCAAAGGCTTGCCTATGAGCTAGCACATTGTACTTATTAATCTATGTATTTATTCTATGTTTCAGATATTTACTATGGGCAGACTAGTTTTTCGCTAGTACTGCCAAATATCGCCAGGGGCGCTCAGGCCCTATTGGCGACCCACAGCTCGCTGAGCTCCCAATCTGATTGACCGGGCCTGCCGGTCAATCCCATTTCATGTCATCAGCCATCTCATTTCCCAAATTCTCACGCATGTTTTTCTTAATTTAATTCTTCTATTCCAGAGCCCTACCATTACTAACAAGCAGAATTTCCCTGCGCGTGTCTGTCGCACAGCTTTTCCCAGTACCCTAATCTATAGTACTGGTTTTTCTGTGCCCTTCCCATCTATACTCTTGCTCACTTCGGGGTGTGGATATGGCCTCAATTGCGGCCATATTCTCTAGACAACCCTGCTCTGCCGCGATGCATGT
>PNEQ01098076.1:0-19490 GCA_003012365.1 Medauroidea extradentata
AAAGGAAAGAAAATAGTTCTGATTTGTATGAATTATATTAGGACAGCATTCTCATTAAAATAAATTAAACGAAAGCTATTTCAGTCCCGAAACTTTATTAAATAGGTACTAAACACATACTTGCTACATATACATTATGAATTCCTTACATTACATTGACTTTCATTACATGCCCGAGGCCCTTGAACAGCCTTAAGCGGTGACCATATAATTTTATTGGTGGAAAGACTGCAGCCAAGTTCAGTGCAGGTTGCAATCGAGTTTCACATACATCCGGTTAGTACATTTTGAAGTACGGAAGTCTGAAAAGGTTGTTTGTAGCCATGTTGGAGGGCTTAGGAACAGTGTTTTTTAATGAGCATAGCGTTTTAACAATGAGGTTTCGACCTTGTCTGTTTTTTTTTTCGTTTCGTATGTTGGCACAATGGGCACACGTGGAATATTTTTGCAGAAAAAAACCTGTTTACGAACACACTGCGACGCATTTTAAGCGTGAGATAGACGGCCGCCTTAACTATACTCTGCCCACTCTAAGGTTGCAGCAGAAGTAAAAATTGCTAGCGAAATAAGTCAAAGCAACTAATCTATATCTTGATTCCTCACATTGTGATTGCACCGTTACACAATTGCCTTGCATTCTCCAATATTGCAAATGAAATTTATGCTGTGCAATATAGTTATGGTCGTACACTTGAATTAATTAGCTGCAACCTTAGAATGGATAGCGTATAGGGACGCTGACGTACGTGTGGCTCGGTGACAAAACATCCAAGCGAAGGTTATTCGTCAGTGCATTTAAGGCCTTGTTACGGAGTTTTGCAGTGATTTCGAAAATATTTTTTATTGCTACCTAATACTCATATCAAAATTTCGCTGCATAGTTTTGACGTTTATATGTTATAATTTGTAGCTGAATTTTTTCGTAGAATTATACTGAACGGTTTTTTAGATTTCATTACCCAAAGTACCACGTTTTTCGTCGTGAAAATAAGCAAAAACGAAGGAAATTGTTTTTTTGCTGGCGAATGGTACATTATTTTTAAAAACGCGTCCACAATATTGTGCACCGTGTGATTGCACATTGACTCAAATTTTTTCAAAACTTTTGGTTAAAAAAATATTTGAGTTATTGGCACCAGTCTGAAAAAAAACTCGGGAACAAGCCGGAAGTTTGTGTATGTAAGATAGCACTTGTTCTCACTTCCCGGGTCTCCCTTGGTAGGGTGGCGCGGTTAGTGTTGGTGGTGGTCGTGGGTTGTAAGTAGAGCCTTGTTTGCTCGGCGTCGCACGGCGCGGCTAGATAAGATACGCCCCAGGCAGTGTGCCAAAGGGCCAAGGTCGGCGGGCGGCAGTCAGCTGGTGAGTCTTCTGCAAGCAAACTGCACCGTCTTTGCGTGGATACATGCCTTCTTAGCGCAATTACAGTCTGCATATCTAAGTGAACGTCGACAAGGAAAGCGGCACAGGGTAATTGCGTATAGACCCGCCAAAATAGGTCCAGCATCTGACTACCAGTTTTTTAAAACTTAAATATGTATATTTACGTAATTAAACGTAAATCCGTTTATCTATTAATAGCGTTTAACTGGAGCATAGTTTAACATAGTGTACACTGCGCGCCAGCTTAGGTGGCGAGTAGCAGCTGCAGCTACTGAGTGAAGGGCACATTCAAGGAATTCAAGCAGCAGGCCGCTGCACAAACACCTAGTAGCCTGTAAATATCGGAATTAAATCGACCTATGTAAATTAGCTATTCGAATTTAAAACGGTAGCAATATTATATGCAACACATTCCAACCCGTTACCCGTCAACTTACGTGGCGCGTGTTGTATTTACGTGGGTGATGGGTTGGTGTTCCGAAGACTTGGTTGCATAGGGACCCGGTAACCCTGTCCATGTTCAACCACGTCGCGCCTTTTCTTTTACACGAAACTTGCGTGAAAACTCTTCAAAGTATAACTTGTTTTTTTATATTTTTATAAATACTAAACGTCTGTTGTGAACGTGATTTTTGGAAGGGGTTGGGTCGCAAAATTGCAAGCAACTGCTTTTCCCAGACTGCGGACTGCTCTTTCTGGAAAAACTGTATGATCCGTATACTAGAGCGATAAAAACATTCGTTTGACTGTACGCCATGCTGTTGACTAATGCATTTGTAGATTAACAGTTTTAAGTCCCGTATGAAAACATTACAGTGTGAAAACGCTGAGCGCCAGTATTCAATTCATAAAGGGGGTTTTATTCTTGGCGCCTTTGCCTGTGTCGCCCATATTGATTACATCACGTAAGAACTCGCTTAACTGCAAGTTAATGATAAATGAATTGAACATTTCAAACATGTCTATTCCATAATAATAATAATAATAATAATAATAATAATAATAATAATAATAATAATAATAATAATAATCAGCCTTGTACAAAAGCTTTCGTCAACTTATGCAAAAACATTTCCCGGGTTTGATAGTGTTGAACTGCAAACTCGTATGTCGGACCAATGTAATTTCCAGCATACAGCAAATTTGTATGTCACTCTTATACCTATATTGATTAATATGTTTGTTATATTATTTAAAATTTATGATATTGTATGGTAAAGATGTCTGGACAGTTATTACGAAATATATGTTTTTAAAGTGCTTGTGCCTTTCTGACACAAGAGGTTGCAGTTCTACACCATCGATTTATTTGTCGGTACAACCTCCGTCCAGGAGGTTCACATTTGATACCGGCGTAACAAATTGCGCTAAACAAGTCAAGTCGCTCTGGTAACATATGTTCTTAAAGTTAGTAAAAATTGTTACCTACGGTATTTTTTGGATGGACTTGCAGAAACCCGTAGATTTAACTAACATTTTTAGTGTTAGTGTATTACGCATTCGTAAACTTCATATCACTCGCCTCCAATGATAGTCATGCCACGTATTTTCCCTATGCGCATCCAGGTTCGAACAATAATTAATTTCCTAAATCTTATGAAACTTATTTTCAACACAACAAAACATTTGACTTCAATATACGATATAAATTACTACTTTTTACACATGTCTAACTGTTCCTATACTACTGAAGAAGTTAATACGTGTCTTTCACAAGTAGCTTTTTTACGCGAGTCTCTTTAACACTTTAAATGTCTCGTACTCGAACAGTATCGTTATTTTCAGTAATCGTATTTCCTGCCAGTCTAACTTTTCCGTCATCACATGCGCACATATACGTAAAACAACGTAAAATCAGACGACAGTTACGTAAATAAATGCACCATCAGAGATGTAGCAAAAAGAAAAAAAGGGGAGTCAAGGCACTCCGTTCCTTACGGACAATGCATCGTTTTGCACCGTGAAAACCAAATTTTTCCCGGGATACTGTTCCAAAAACCCAGGTGGTCCCTGGGTGTGTGTGTTTGGGGGGGGGGGTATAAAATAATATTCTGAGATTCCCTAAACACAAGTCCTGGCCACGGCCGTACTCTTCAGCTCTCTCGTTGCCACTCTCTATTCACTCTTTGTCGCTACGTACTGCTCGCTACAACTATGCGCGTTTATGCTGTGTGCCAAACAATCACTGCTCGGCGGCCATCGTGAACTCTTATTTAAAGGGGGAGGTAGTAAAGTGCTATTAGTTTTAATTATTATATTGGTACTAAATATTGTTAGTTTTGTAGACATATATTTTGTACAGCAGTGCAATTTTTTCCTTTCGTAGTTTTTGTGTAGTGGCTGTTTAAGTAAAGAAGTTGCATTTAACGATTTCATACAAGAAAAGAAAACCATCTGACGTACATAAACGAAATTATTTACCCTGAAGACTAGTGTAATGGGCTATTTCAAGATATGTATAAAACAGCATTGAAGTGTTGTATTTTCGAAAAATAAAAATTTTATTTTGAAATAATTACCAGACTTGGCCGCGAAACCCTCGAGGTCATTTTTAACCCTCAGAGTTGGCAATGACGCGAGCAGCCTCCGATGGTTCAGTTTCCATATCCTCTATCGGTATTGGCTGATGGGTATTTGTCAGTCAACTGATATCACAGGAAATTACAGAAGCTCGCGAGGTGTAGATAGGTAAGGTAGCCTCACTCGCTCGAGGCAGACATTGTCTCGGAACATTATTTACGCGCTTGCTAACTTTGACATCTCACAAAATACAGGAATCCCGTTATTTTTTTAAAATTAATGTTCTCTTAAGTATGAATATTTCAGAGCATAGGCGCAGCAATGTAAAGGGTTAGAAAAGGTGGAAGGGGGTTAAGTACGAAATATAATTTAAAAAATGCTTACGTATAAAACGTAATATTGTCGATTATGTGACGTAGATTTATAAAAGAATCTTTAACATGCATTATGTTAGGTTAATTTTCTTTCCCAACATTTTGAGGCGCAGAATGCGTATGTTTAAGAGGAAATCCTTTGTAGGGAAAACCGACGCAAGTAGATTGTTTTGTGCCTCAGTGTGAGAGGTTTGATTTAGCGCCCGATCGCACTCGTTGTGTTCTAATTACACAACATTTAATGCATGGCTGCTATTATATTATTGCACAAAGTTATAGAAAACATGTGTAGCTATAACCCTACCTTTGTATAGTTTCTTTTTAATTTGTGTAAAAAAATTGCATACAAAATTGGTAAGTCCCTGTTAAAAATGGCGTTTAGTATGTTTCTGAGGAAATAAAACGCACACAAATGTTTGAGGATCACCCTGAGGTAAATGACTTCTGCCAAAACGAACCTGTGAAGTTTACACAATCATGTTGGCAACAGACGTGGGAAACAGGCAAAAGTCGGAGAATTCGAAAGTGGTCAGGTAATTTTGTAAGGGAAAGTTTCACAAGGGCTACTATAAACTGGGGGGGGGGGGACACGCTTTGTGTGTGCGTGTTTGTGTGCGTATGTATAAAACAAATTAGTTATCAATATTGTCGGGATTTTTTTACAGTCGGGGAAAATCTGAAGTGGGGAAATTTTGTTCCAGTTTTCTGTGACCATCCTGACAATTCACCACCGCACCTCTGGAGTATTAGTTTGATATGAAATTAGAAATTCGCCAGTAACGCTTGTGTTTTTCTCGTCGTGCATGTTAATTTGTAGTACAATAATGTTTTCCTGCTGTGGAAATGTGATCAATTTAAATTAAAGATATTACAAATAAGAGAAAATATAGCTTTACATTTCATTGAATTATTGTAAGCTGTAGGTTTAACAACCAGCCGTTTGTCTATTAGATTCATTTGAAGATGCAGTTTGGTTCGGGGTATGCTTTAATCATTCAGAGGAATTACCCATGAATTAAGACTGACAGATTTCATTGAGTGAAAAGTTAGGCCCATGGTAACTGTTGTAGTTGTCAAACCAGAGTAGCTAAGAATGTCTTTCATTGGTTTCTGTCCCGGCGTTATGTATAACATTCTACGTTATTGTAGCTGTTTGAATGATGATTGGCGTAACAGGATCATATTGACGTAATTTGGAACACTGGTAATTATTCTGGGGGTGTAGTATTGTTATTCGAGGAGTGTGTTAAGTTACTGTATTAGAGGAATAATTATTCCTCCCCCCACTACCAGCTCCTTTCGGCATCATTTTATACCGCATATGTTTCCGGTTCATATTTAGCCAAACATTGTCTCATACGAGTGATGCATCCCAAGGGGTTCGCATTTACCAAATACTAGTTCCAACATAATTTTCAGTTTAATCTCGGTTGATGAATGAACAGTGGCGTTATCTTTGAACGATTCCTGAAGTAGGTTATTATTATAAACTAAACTATTTTTTTTTTTTACCTACGTCGTTGCGCGTTCTCGGGTTGCAGAAAACTCCGCAATAAAGATAGTGATCTTTTGTTGGTATGACAATTTGCAAGTGCATTCCTCTGGATGGCTCGAAGGGTACCACTTCATTACCTTTGACATTCCGTGCATGAAGTGATATGTTAATAAATTATCGAATTGCAATCGATTTGTCCTCTTAGTTAAGCTAGGTTTACGATTGACTTAGTAGCAGAATGCGTGTGCATAGAATAGGACTCTAGGGCCTATGGGTCCAAAAGGGCCGCGGTCGGCGCAGTGGTTACAGCATTCGCCTCCCATCAAGGTGATCCGGGTTCGACTCTCGGCGGGGTCGGTCCCCGGGTGACGCTGCTGGTCGGTGAGTTTTCTCAGGCACCTCCCGTTTCCCCCCGCTCTTTCATTCCGGCGCTCCTCCTTACGTCATGTCACCCATCACCAACGCTGAAGACCTAGATGTTATGTGCAGACCGAAATCTCCTAACTTCTGGATCCAGTGGAATTTGTTTATGATTGTCGTGTGTGTCATGTGCGTTGTTACCTCAACTTTAATAATGGTTATCTTTGCCTTTTAAGTACAAATCACTAAATTGCCAATCTGAGTATTGTATTGGTTATTATGGAAGAAAACTTTTGCGTTTACGTATTTCTTTAGCTGCCATCATGATCCAGAGATTATTAATAAACCCAGGCTAGCGTTATTCTCGTGTTGTTTAAAACCGTTCATCATGTTAAGTTCTTGAAAGAGGAATTAGAATTCTAGATTTAACATGTTGCAATTTATTGGTCTAAGAGCCGAACACCGTCGATAGCGTTTACAAGAGGACCCGCAGTAATCACAAATAATGCTGACATCTCCAAATCACCTTCATCGATGTCCATTTTTTTGTACTGAACGCTTTTTGTTTAGTCTGCTTTTTCTGGTTGGCTAGAATT
This sequence comes from Medauroidea extradentata, assembly GCA_003012365.1. Taxonomy (NCBI): domain Eukaryota; kingdom Metazoa; phylum Arthropoda; class Insecta; order Phasmatodea; family Phasmatidae; genus Medauroidea; species Medauroidea extradentata. The sequence continues at coordinate 6,726 of PNEQ01098076.1, forward strand.
AATCATACCAGTTCACTAATGAATTGTTCAATCTGGCTTTACTTAGCTGTGTGATTATAGGGGCATAATTGCAATATTTAAATAGCTATATAAGTTTTTAAATATCCTAAGTGTGCCCTTTTGAAATGCACTGGTTACCATTTATTTCATTAAAATGTACCGACTTCCGTTATAATAATGATTTACCTCGAGATTATTCTTGATAGGAGCATTTCTGATAACCATTTCTGTGTGGGTGAACAGCCTAATGGCAGTATGACGCGGCTATATGGCCGGCTTGCTAAACACGCCGCCAGGGTCGCCAGCTGCTGTATCGATTGTGCGCGCTACGTGGTGTGACGGGATTGATGGCCGGCAGATTGTCTTGATACCTCCGTCCTTCCCTTCAGCGTAATATTGGCAAGAATGTTCACAGAGAGGAGCGGTTCAGAACCAACTCGTTCACTCCTGTGAACTAGTTCTTCTGTACTGATCGTCGATTCAGTACGGCTCACTATCAGTAGATGAAATAGTATGATCCTCTACTCATTGCCGACTCAGTATAGAGAAGGCAGCAATTCATGCACTTCATATTTTTTGTATAAATCAATACTTCTTATGGAAGCTGCACAATTATAAACTTCATTAAGTTTGCATACGTTCTGTAGTTAAAGCATGTTAGTCGTAACGGCAAATATGAAGAATCGCTACTCGCGCAAAAACTAATATAAACCTGAAGATTAATTTCAGTGAAATTTGACACGAATAAGTAGTCGCTAGTACTAAATGAGCCTACATTTGAAAACTCTTTAGTGGGGAGGGCTATGAAAATCAGGGGAATTGTGGGATAAAAGCACGCAAAATATAATAATAAACAAATAAATAGTAATTAAATACACCGTATCACACACAGTTTAAACTCCTAACACCAACTGAAGGCGCACAAAATAACTAGGTAGTGTGGTAATTTAATATAATTCGCATGTTGCGCTGATGTACTAGTATAAACACATTAGAAAAACTTAATATAACTCAAATACATTCGGACAAATTAACTAGCGTATTAAATTCACGTTGTACGCATGTTGCGCCGATATTAAACGTCTTTAATACCCACCCTACAACGTATTTAAACACATTCTAACGCCAATAGAAGCCGCATAAAGTTAGTAACGTATTTAATTCTTGCGTACGCATGTTGTCCAGATATTACCATAACAGATAACCAACTCCTAATATACCATACACACATTACGCAACACGTGTTTTACACACATTACGCAACACGTGTTTTACACACATTACGCAACACGTGTTTTACACACATTAAGTAGTAATGTGTGTAACAAATGATTTGTACTTACTGAACTCTATGGCGGATACAAATCCTTCCAAACGATTAGTAAATTATGAATTTGTTCAATTCCGTCGCGGTGCCTTCGTCAATATCTTTCCACACGTTGTATGCATAACCTGCTTGCTCTTGTTTCTCAGCCAAATAAGTTCATTATCCACGAGGGCTCCAAATTCGAAAACGCTCATAAAACACTCACTAAGTACACCACTAGCACGCTAGGAGCGCTAGTAGCACAAACATCATGGCGAGTACGTACAACAGGAGAGTCGGACTTCCATTGAAATGTGTAGTTTTTCGTAGAAATTGTAAGTCAACTACTAGGCCTATTTGTTTTACGTAAGATTACTTTTCACCGCTGTAGAAACATTTTTATTAATAAAATATCCGTAAAACTCATAGTTCGGCCTGTTTACGATGATTAGATATTCTAAATATTTACTGTTCTATTGACCGATAGTAGCGATGGTCGAATGCGAAGTGATCGATAGTATCGACGGACGATTGCGAAGTGATCGGTAGTATCGACGGACGATTGCGAAGTGATCGGTAGTATCGACGGACGATTGCGAAGTGATCGATAGTATCGACGGACGATTGCGAAGTGATCGATAGTATCGACGGACGATTGCGAAGTGATCGATAGTATCGACGGACGATTGCGAAGTGATCGATAGTATCGGACGATTGCGAAGTGATCGATAGTAGCGATGGTCGAATACAAAGTTGCATGAGCCGCGATGTGCAAAGTAGCGCTATATGTTGTGATGGCGGAGAGGGGAACCAGGGGGTTTATTCTAAGTTTCTCGGCACTAAGTTTACGATCGTGAAGTTTCGATTCCGATCATATTTGGGAAGTTTGTAATTCTAAGTAAGAAATGGTGTCTCGAAAGCTTTCGATTGTAGTTTATCAACGATCGAAATGTTTCGAGTGTTACTGTGCTGTCGAAATCTGTTTCACTATCGTTTCGTGATGTTCATGCTTGCGTTTTAAATAATTTTATGGCATAAGTGCTTTCATAACCAAATGGAACGTGCATACAAATAAACGTGAAACAGTCCGCAAGTAGTCCGCGGCGAATAGCCTACGTACGCAGTTGTCTCCGTGCTAATTTTGTACGGTATTAATATGAAATACGTTCAAAAACGTTTGTTGTAACGTAAAAAATACACGATATATCAAATGGCAACAGGCAACAGACAATGAAGTTTTATATTTTGGTAATAAATAGGTTGCCAATAAGATAGTATTTAGACGAGCGCACGTGTAGCTGTGGGGTAGCGAGTGAGGCTCATGCTGATAAGGAGAAAATTATTTTTCGAGTTCAAATCTTGCTACTGCGTAAATTATGTTAGTTTTTTAATTCACTGTATTATTATTATATCTAATTCTCTTAAAGTTTTTTTTTTCAAATTAGTTTCTAATATATGTATCTATAACAGTAATATTAGTAAACTATTAATTAGCCCTGCAAGAGCAGATATGTTTGTTTTAATTACTTGCTTCTGCAAACCAATATAACTTTACTGTACTTTATGGCAATTGTTTTTCAATAAGCTACGAAACGCCGTTTCTTCATAAAAAACACACACAAAATTGTAGTGCACCGCCACCAGTGTAAGTGAAAAATCCACACTATCAGCGCAGTTATAGTTACTTCAATAAGAGAAATAAATAAATTTTCTCAAAAGTATAGGACCTGTGCAGAAATAAAAACGAAAATGAGAAATTAAAAAAAAAAAAAAATGTGCTTCGTCCGAGATTTTAACTCAAAAATATCTCCTCTGTGTGCTTAACTGTACGCACCTTAACCACTCATCTACATTGCACATTGTACAGAAGTAGCAATATTTACCAAATATTATTACTTTTATTTCTTTTAGATATTTTCTTACTTTGTGATTGTAATATCGTTCCCACAAGTATCATTAATTGTATTTAGTAAGCCATCTCGGCGTAGTGTTCCCACAATTGCGACGATGAAATAGCTGACGATGCAGCATGCAAACGTGTGCTTAGTAGGCCAATATTGAAAATTATGAACCAAGTGTTTCTACTATACATCTCTTTCTTCAATACAGCGCACAATTTCTTCGAAAAATATAGCTACACTTTACCCCAAAACGAAAGTTGTATAAGAACAGTGATTCTTATGCTATGTTGCCGTACTGGGAAGACGATCGAAAATCCCGAACTTGCGCGAAAGACCGTCGCGCAGTAACGATTCTACACTCAGAATACGCTTTTATCTCGCACGAGACTTCCTGTCGTTAACAGGACGATCGAAGCAACTCGATGTCGAGATGTTTCGATGCCTATAACGACAAACTCAGAATAAACCCCCAGTTCTCTGCCGAGAACCGTGAACTAACTTCGCTGCTCAGTGAGTGTTGGTGATGAAAGGTGGATTTAGAAGATGAACTATTCCCGAATTGAACCTCTTTGCCCACCGCACTAGTGAGCTACGGTTCTGTATTTCATAAACCGGTTGGCGAGTGTTCTGTGTCATGAATCGGTGCATATGAAAGGTTATTGAACCATTTGCCTATCATTATCAGTGCAGTACTTAACTACCTCCGGCAACTGCCTGGTTGGATATGTAGCTTAGGTCGGAAAGTGTATCTGTATACTGAACTGGCTCCAGTATCTTTTATTTGAAAGTATGCACATATGCGTAGTCTGTATTGTATAAGAATACCTCCTTTTGACAGTTGCCTTGGCATTTATTTTCACATGGTTTCCGTGTAATAAGCATCTTTTTCTCTCTGCTCAGAGTGATTGTGCATACACACACACTCAGCTAGCTCACAAACTGTGCAGTACACCAACTCCCCCCCCCCCTTCGTTTCTACTGGTTTTTTAAATCTTAAACTATTAGGCAGTTTTGTTTGAAATTGTTTTTTGCCGGGATAGGTTTTTTTTTTTCAATACATGAAATTTTACTGTTTCGACTGACATGTCGAGCAACAAAAATTTCGTTAACTACACAATTAAACAATAGGCAACTTTGGTGAAAACCGTTTGAAACATAGGTGAGCAGTAAGAAAATATTTTTGAGAAGTCATCACCTAAGGGAGTTAATAAGAGAATGAAATTTTGTTTGGAAGTTAGTCATTTTTTCGAGTTAGATGTAAGAAAATTGATTTTAGGTGTCCTATTATAAATACAAGTTAGTTGTATAAGTGTTGTTGGAAATTGATCCCCAAGGGAGTAAACTAAGGAACAAAATTTTTGTATGGAGTGTACGTAATTTTTTAAGTTGGGACGTGAAATTTAGTATTAAGGTATGTGAAGAACTTCGAAAGGAGATACCTTATAATGTAATTGGTTTTGAATGATTTAAAGGTTGATTAATTAAAAAGGAAATGTCAGGGATCGAACTAAATTGTTTGTTTACGCGGAGCCAGTTCCTCGCCGCGACCAAAGGTTAACAATAAAAAGAGGGCAGGTGTGGAGCAGGTTACCCAACTCTAAAATTAAGGAAAATTCTGATGGTTGTTGAAGTGTTGCCAACGGGAAATCCTATCGGGCGACTTGCAAGCCCATTGTTGCTAGTTGACTGCTGAAGTACGCTTATCGTTTAGCTCGTCTTCACACATTTCTCCACAGGATCAGATGCATCCCTTCCTGGACCGCCCGTCTTGTGGCCGTGGGTTTTTGTTTAAGGCGTTGCGTAGTTGATCGGCATATCTGGCGCGGTATCGCCTGTAATGTAAAACACTGAAACGGCGTTCTGTGGTATCGTAGATTACTCGCCTGACTTGACACTTTCAGTGGCGACCCAATATTAGGAGGTTTTAAGCAAAGTCCATTGCCTGTGTCAAGAGTAGTTTCACGCGAATCCCGTGAATAGTTTTTCAGGTACAACGGGTTGAAATAGCTGTTTTTAACCATTTGAGACACTCCAAAATTATATTTCTAGTTGGCGCGATGCCTTTAAAATCTTTCCGTAATCGTTCGTTGTGTATTTTCTTTCCATACATTGACACAATGGGCGTATGTGGATTAGTTTCACATAAAATACGTATTTACGTACACACTGCAACGCATTTTAAGCGCATGTTTGGCGGCGCCCGTGAGGTAAGGTATCAGTCCATATTTTTGATTACTTTTTTTTTCCGGTTTTTTTAAAATTCCGAGACGAATAAGTGTGAAATTTGCGATTATAGTGGGAATTATATTTATCTTGCGCTAAATTAAAAGCATAGCGTTTGAAATGTTAAGGAATATTTAGGTCGCAATGGCCCTTTAATTGTTTATGTAATGTTATTTTACTGCATAGACTAATTGTGTTGTAAAGCGTCGATTAATTACGAAGTAACATGTATATAACATGGATATAAAATATATAAAACATGTATTCAACATGTGTATAAAATACCTGTGTCTGGGTATATAATATGCGCAACATGTATATTACAAATTATATATACGCGTGTAGTCATTGTAACGCTACTAACCATTATCGGGCGGGCATGGGCCCGACATTCTCTGTTATTTATTTTTTACCCAGACTCTCTGTAACATTTTTACACACTAATTTTAGTAAGTAATATAAAATTTTTTCGAGACGAACAATATAAATATTTTAGCTAAATCATCAGTTGGAAGAAAATTTCGGCAATTGACTAATTAGTTGCCATCATGCTGTATTTTATCCCAACAAAATCTGAGTATGTACGTTGTTAGAACCAATTATAGCGAAGTCGTAGAGTGATTTTACGACATCGGCTCTCGTTTGTTTTAAGTAATGAAGATTATAAAAAAGTGGAAACTTTGGCTCAAGCCTTCAACTAATTTTCTGTAGTTGTATAGGTGTTGTCATTTCATCGCAGACGCGCAACGAAGCGTGTAGTAGCGGTGCTGAAGAAAGGGTGCGTGGCGAGCCAGGCTGGGGGTGGTGGGTGGGCTGGGTCCACGAGGGAGGGTGGGGCGGACGCGCGCCGACAGGGGATCGATAGGGCGGGCCGGAGCCACCCCCGCTCTGGGAGTGATATGGTCGATATGTGCGGGCGGCGGGGAGCGCCACCCTCTGCTTGCCATCATGAAGGCGACACGCGCTGCCCTCACGTGCTGCGGCTCCCCGGGTACAGGTGCTTACCCCACCTCCCCTCCCCCATCCTCTATGCAAATACTGAAACTGAGGTAAGAATGTATGCGTTATTTTATGGATATACACCATTGCTTGTGCAGTAGTTTGTCGACAAAATCTGCGTGTACGTAGCGCGTGGAAAAAAAAAAAAAAAAAAAAAAAAAAACCACTCTAAAAGACCACAATGTCTGAAATTCAATAATAATATTTATTGTGATCTTCGAGTGAGTGAGATATTTTGGTCAGCGTTCAACATCGAGGTCTTTAGCGCCGGTGAAGGGTGACGAGATGTATGGAGCAGCGACGGAATGAAAGGGCGGGGGAAACGGGAGATCCCCGAGAAAACCAGCCGACCAGCGGCATCGTCCGGCACGATTCCCACATGCGAAAATCCGGGGACCGACCCCGCCGGGAATCGAACCCGGGTCGCCTTGTGACATTCGAAGTAAATTTTTGAGTGCTATACAATCTGTACACTTTGGTTGTTGTTTAGGGTGGTTTGTTTTTGTTAAAAAGTGGCGGGAAACTAAGTACCTGAAAGGAAAAATAACTAGGGAATACCGGAAGTGAATTTTATCCCGAACCTGCTATAACAATGATCATGCAAGCCATAAAGACAACAGGACAGTTGAACGAATAAACTGCTGGTGTACTGGATATACAGAAGAATTATTAACAGGAAAGTAATTGTTTGCTCCGACCAAGAAATTCCCAGTCGCGGGAACTATGTCAAACTGTAACGACACACCGACAGAATAGACAGGCATAAACGAAAACATGCACTGAATGTGAAATTAACATGGAAATCGAAAACGGACAACAGGACTGTTCTACATGTTCAGCTGTCCTTTGTGGCTTGCATGATATATGTTATACGTGTTCAGTTAACAAATAGTAAGCAGTCGCATGTATACATTAACCCATATATTCTTATTATGAAGTCCCATTAGGTACAACAAACCTTCAAAGATGAATTTGAGATTTATACAAGACACAAATAAATGGCACTTGAAGAATATACCCTAGAAGTAGTGGAAGGCAAAGAGACTTATAACCATAGAAAAAATAAGGTGTTACAACTGATAGAGTAAACAAACTTTTGACAGACGGTGACCAGTGGTCACTGTCTATGAGGCAGAGTTCTTGACAGTGAGGAATAAAATGTGACTCCCTTCTTGTCGCCGAGCGCTAGTAGTAATTTGGTGGAAGATTTGTCTTGTTTTTGTATTTGGCTTAGCTTAAAATGTGAAGTTGTTACCGGAATTGCGAGTATTATATCGAAGAAAAAAATGGAAACGTAATTTTGTATTGGAACACATTTTTTACAAGAATAAAATTTAATTTCTCAAAATTTTACATGTAGATGTAGGGCACGAAATATAGTTTTTGTTCGAATGTGTTCACTAAAACAATAATACACAATATATTTCTTCAGACTACTTTTATAAACAGTTCCACACATGCCAATGCATTTATGGACATGGAACATGTATATACTATATCAGCTTACCTTATAGCATTATTTTGTGTAAATAATTGCAAAAATGTTAAAACGCGAGATGTAAACAAGACAAATTTTCCACCAAATTACTACTAGCGCTTGGCAACATGAAGGGGTCACTTTCTCTTGCTGGAGAGCATACGCAGTGTCAAGACCTCTACCTCTTAGACCGTGCCAGTGATGGACACTGGCAAGCGATTCTATCAAGTCTACTGTTTCTGTCAGACTTCCTGTGTAAATCCAGAGTTAGCACGTATTTTGATTTCTCCGTACGTAACTGTTATGGGAACACATTTTTTTTTTTTTTAAACTCGGGTGTGACGACATGCCCTCTTGCATGGGTATGTGACCACACTTGCCTCATCCTTGAGTTATTACACAAGTCAACACAAACATTAATGTCAAAGGCCACATCGCCGGAAGGGTCATTTGAACTAATTACTGTTTCTGAGCTTTAAAAAGAGTTGAAGAAAAACATTATATTTAAATGCTTTAACATAACAAACTAATTTACAGTTAAATTACACAATCTCTCAATACTGTTCATACTGGTTAAGCACCGGTGCAATAATTAGGAGGTGAATAGTGAAGAGAATGTCAGTCCGTGCCCACAAATCATCGAAGCTACCAGTTCCATTAACTTAAACGAGTGTCATTAATATGCAAGTGATATTACGTTCTTGACAACACGCAAAGTCCAGCCCGATGAATTGGCTTACGTATAGTGACAGACGCATACCTTATTAACTGAAGTTAGTCCAGTCCACGTATTTGCATGTTGGAGTGGCCGCGATGAGTAGCAGTCCCATTTTCCTGAAAGTTACGTTGCTGTCGATATTGACGTGCAAAGTGTTTGCCGTAATTCTTGTTCCTTGTAGTCCTTGCCGAGAGTTATGTTGAAGCACGTCAGTTGCTGACATAGCAATTCGCAGAGCCACATGCTTCCACCAAATTCAATAACCCGTGCCAACTATACTCTCGACGGCCGTCAAACACCGGCATAGTCACTCACGTCTGGTCCTACTGTCTTGCTCCCTGCTAGCCAAGTCCTTACTCTTCAGCGCTCCTCGCGGGCACCAACGGAAACATATTTGTGTAGGAAGTATTTGTGGGCTATAATATATAAACTATAAAACCTCTTACCATAATTAAACTAACCATATTTTAAATACAATACCATACAACGTATTATACAAACATTACGCAAATGTGCCCTTTAGAATATTTACTAAGTATCGAATGTACAGACACACACTCGTTTAGTAACTTTCTGGTGGCTAGGGTTGCCAACTGCAACACGGTACAAAACTCTGGGACAAGACAATTTGTCTCACGGGGATCGAACCCGGGTCCTCCCGAATGCGAGTCCAACGTGTTACCGTTGCGCCACCTTGCTCGGTTGCCGAGAACAAAGGCAGTGTTTAACGCCTCGTTGACGAAGTCGTTTTGACTCGGTCAACTGTAACGATTTCTCTTCCAGACAAAAACCATTTTCGGCATTGAGACGACGAAAATATTGCTACAGGAATTAAAATGTTCTTGGTGGTTTTTTTAACTACTTACTTTTTTATGGTATTGGGGGAAAAAAGCTTAAAAGTATCTATAGCAGCGTGTGCCGCACTGAGATGTGGTGGCAAAGATTCGACAAGTACCTACTGACCCACGTCTAATATAATTTAGCATAGTAATTACCAATCCGCGCTCTTTCCGGGACTCTCGGGTAGGTAGTCCTCTCTAATGAATAATATCCTTCATCTGCTTGTATGAACACTGTGTTCGTGGGCTTCGTTTGGTCGCATTAACTTCCTCGCTCCTCAGAAATACTCGGGAGCATTCGCTCATCTTCGTGATTGAGTCAGGCTAAGGTTAATTCTACTACATGTTAGAAATTAAGTGTTTTCTTATATATAATGGCACAGGAAAACTTCTGCCGCTAGTTTCGCTAACGGGAGTAATAAGATACAAAACCGTTGTAAAATTAACTTCAACTAGGCTTGGCAAGGAGAAAAGTCATTCTATTTAATTTTGAAGAGGAGAATTTTTTTTTTATAAGTAGCAGCTTCATGTAACTTTGTATTCAGAAAAGTTCTGTGATTGGTAAGTTAACACCTCTTACCTCTTGCCTGTGTCAAACTTGTAATCCGTCCAACTTGTAGTACAATTAAACGTTTACAGACATCATCACCCTTCCAGTCCCCTGTGACAATTAGTTTATATTAGTTTTATGTTAGTTAATGTACTGAAACGAAGGCTGGTTGTGTTAATATTAATGTAGCGCTGCCTTAAGGTTCATTCGTCAAAGATGAACGAATGCCCATGATTATTCCCGACGAGTGAGACAGTTGACGTGACCCAGACGCTCGTGTTTTGTTCGTTCTACGAATAACTTAAGCGGCGTTATTCAAAACGATATTAATAGATTTTTTTTTTTTTTACTTTACTTGGAACTGCCTTTCGTACACTTTCCGCTGAACAGACTTGTCTCGGCCCGCCTATTAGTTTCCGAGAATGCGCTCGCTGGCACAGTACACCTGTGACCTTGTCGGTCCCGACCAGTACACGACGCGCGGAGGCGTCAGGCGGTATTGTTGGGTAGCTTGCCGAATATACTGGTGCAAACACCTGATTGTGTTGTCACATCAAGCCAACATCTATAGCACAGTACATTTCATTAATTTCAGATGTACGCTGCCATCATAAACGTGCGGGAAAGAACTTTCTTGTATTTATTTATTTGGATGTTTACATGCACTCGGAACAGTTCCAGGCCTTGGTAGCGGTACATGGGTGAGAGGGGGTAGGAGGCGGTCAGGCTCTGTTTATGTAACCATCCCAGCATATACCTGGAGTGATTTCGTAAAATCCTGGAAAACTGAAATCAGGATGGTCGGAGCGTTAATATGAGAGAGAGAGAGAGAGAGCGATAGGCAGACCGTGATAAACGGCGAAGAGCGGGGTGTGAGGTGTTTGTCGGGAGAACTGCAGACGGAGAAGTCGCCGCTCTGTTCCGGTCACTGATTTTTCCCGCGAAAGCTGGTGTTGCTCCAGAGAAAAATCACTGGTCGGCGCGGCGGCCGTGTTCAATGGGCAGAAGAGTTGGAAATGCACGGCGGGAGCGGGAATAGTGAAAAACCAAAGTCGCTTAGTCATTTTCCAACTTTTTTCCTTTTATACCTGCGCAACGTTACGAGGCTGGGTTATGAAGAAAGGGGATTTATTCCTTTTAGTTTCAGTAACGATAAAATGAGTTGCTATTTCCAATTTCTTGTTTCATCTAAACAGTCGCGTATTGTGAATTTTTTTTCCAGGTCGCGTTGTAGAATATCGTAACCTGTTGTCTCTTTGTTACGCGTGGTTTAGGGCTGTCGGAACGAGCCAAAACATATGAGTTATGACGTACTGGATCACAGAATAAATAATGTTAACAGAAGCGACAAGGAAAGTTTTTTCATTGTTATCGTACGGGCTCTCGGGGCGTACAAGAATATAAACAATACCACGTGGATTACATAACCACTTGTGGTGTTCGAGATACTGTAATTAGTTCGTATATTAACTTAATATTTAAAAATAGTAAACATGACGATTCAAGGCTCAACATCAGATAATAACTAACAGTATTAGAAGTGACATAATGGAGCTTTTTAAACATTGTTATTGTACCAGCTCTCGGGGCGTACAAGAATGTAAACAGTCATATGGAGTTTGAGACATTGGTTTAAATCACTGCTTATATTTCGCGAAATACTGGAATTTGTTAGTACCCCATTTACATATATAGAAATGGTAAATGTGACGTTACTTACCTTTAAGTTTCCTCACAAATAATAAAATAAAGCCTATTAAACTTCAAAGTAACCAAACTTCTGCGAATTCCGACGCCATGGCAATCCAAAGAGAAAATGAGTACGATAAAAATCACGTCCTGTCGCTTCTGTTACTACTTATTTATTCTGACTGAGTATTGATAAGGCACTATAAAGAGAGCCATAGGCATTGAGGTTGATGTCAAGACAGTAAACGAATTTATAATAATTTGTTCGAGAAATTAACAGTGACCACTTTTGAACATTATTTAAACACATGAAATGTACATAATAAAAAAGAGTGGTGTTGGAAATAGGTCGTAATTTCTAGTAGTTATAGTTAAAATGATAATATACGTAGATGTAACAACACATTATCAGTTTCGGTGCAGCCACGCTTGGATTAGGACGAATATAAAACAGTCGCAAAAATAAGAGTCTAAAACTGGGTTTGCACATTTCAATCTTAGAAGGTAAAACATGTGGCACTGCCCAAAATACCCAATAGGCATACAGCTACAGCCTCCGCAGTGCACATGACACAAGAAAAAAAAATCGGATCAATAAGGAGTATGCACTTAAGAAAATGAGAGGAGAATTAGTTTTCTCTAAACTTATTTATAGGGCTTAACTCTTTCCGAGTTCCAATTGTTTTTAAGAAATGCCCACCAAAAATGAGTACCATACATTATATCCTTTTTCAATACAGACAATTAATTAAACATGACTAGAAAAGCTTATGTTAGAATAATTCCAGTACAATTTCTTTTTTGAGAACTCTAATAATTCCTATCTCCACCACACCAATAGAATAAATAGTTCATTATAATAAATATAACGTACGTTGCGCATGTTGCTACCGGGTATTGCTTGCATCGTGCTGGTCGGTGCGTTGCGCATGTTGCTACCGGGTATCGCTTGCATCGTGCTGGTCGGTACGTTGCGCATGTTGCTACCGGGTATCGCTTGCATCGTGCTGGTCGGTGCGTTGCGCATGTTGCTGCCGGGTATCGCTTGCATCGTGCTGGTCGG
>PNEQ01098077.1:0-19493 GCA_003012365.1 Medauroidea extradentata
GCGACAAAATCGTGGCCCTAACTATAGCTAGGGCCCGGTAGTTTTCGCGACAAAATCGTGGCCCTAACTATAGCTAGGGCCCGGTAGTTTTCGCGACAAAATCGTGACCCTAACTATAGCTAGGGCCCGGTAGTTTTCGCGACAAAATCGTGGCCCTAACTATAGCTAGGGCCCGGTAGTTTTCGCGAAAAGATTTTTGCCCCGCTTTGTTTCAGTGACTCACGTGCACATCGGCAGTTCTGTTTCAAGGTTATTGGCAGCGTGTCTATGTTCAGACACGTTTCTCATTTGACTGCACCAATCAGAATAAGATTATTGTGACTCCATACGTCAGTAATTTGCCACGGTAAGTTAGAGTAAAATTATCCAACTACGGGCGCTGTAGCAGACCTGTAGACGTGCACATGACGCATCGAAATCAAATGTTGCAAAAGTCTTTTCACCATAAAATCAACCAGTCACTCTGCTGGAGAACTCTTAATTATAGGCTCAAATTGTCCCCTCTACAATCCAACACATTGTGGGCCAGTGGAATATAACGAGGGACCTGTGTTTATGAAGAAACGATTTCTGCGTCAGTTGGCTTCAGTGCGTCGTGTGCGCATCTGTGGCTCTGCTTCATGGTCAGTGATTGGCTGAGTTTAACTCTCACGTGTCTTAACGTTTAAACATACGTGTGTTACTCGCAGTAACCTTATTCTGACTGGTAGGGTCAAGACACTCCGCTAATAACAAAGAAGCAGAACTGCAGAGGTGGAACTAAGATATTGAAACAACTTTCATAACTGTTACGATTAGCTACTCATCGTATACCAACCAATCTATTAATTTTATAGGTACATTTTATTATTAAAGAGTGTTTCTATAGTGCTTAGAAGGAGTTCTACGCAACTACGTTAGATCAGATTTAGTTTGATAACCTAACTCAACCTGATATAGCGTAGTCTAACCTAACTAAAAATTCACAACTTCTAAGCACAATTTTCTTTACGTACGTAGTATTTATAAACTGTATATTACTTATTTGTTAATATGTGTTGCAGCCAGTTAGCATTTTTCTCATAATGGATGGGAGTACCAAATGATAGAAATTAAATTATCGTAGTATTATCGATTCGTGTCCAAAATATAATTTGTACGCCTGGAAGTGGGTTGAAATCTAATTGAAAGGTTCGATGCAATTCGTACATGAAAACATATAGGCGAAGCTAATAAAAGCGTGTTTTAAATCAGCTGAGACTACTTTGCACACAGGACGATGGATTATATCTTGTTGGTTACAGAATGTTCTGTCTTTCCGCCCGTGTTGTGGGGAAACAGTTGCCGCCTCAAAGACAAATTAATAAGTTTCAAGTTCTTAAGTTGTTCCAACCAGTGTTCTTAGTGTACAGTAATCTCACGCCTTGCTAATTTACTGCTTGCTAAATGAGTTACAGCTAATTCAAATGTTTTAAACTAAAATACTCAACAGAGGATGGCAGTGCCTCTAGTAGTGTACGGGAGATACATGTAACCGCCATATTGGATGACACAACATGGCGACATCTTGTTCGTTAGTTTATCGTTATGTGATGAGTTCGTAATCAAGCCCCTGTGCCAAGCAAATAAATAGTTAACCAGTGCTATTTGTTGTATAGATTATTTACATTAACATCTGACGTGTTTTAATTATTTAAATATGAATAAACACAAATGACAATCACCTCTAAAAACCTCATCGTTATGATGTGACAGCCAAGACATGTCTTCAAATACGTCACAAGAAGCTATCTTATGGCTGTTCTCAACTAAATGGATAAAAAGATATCAGTAATTAATAGGATCTAAAAGAACAAAACAACTGCAAGCAGAAAAAGTTGTGTAACGATTCCTGAGAGATTACTTAGTCTTCACGTCATGAAACTGTGATCAACAAAATTTTATAAATTCCTAAGTTTCGTAAAAATTTGGCTATAGTAAGCGTAGAATTTTTGTGGGCTCCTCCACGAGGTCTGAACAAGCTATACCAGAAAATAAATGTTATTCCTGGTGTAACTTGAAGCGGCATCTCAGGGGAGACAGTAATCATTTCCCTCGTATCTCCGTCTCGTTCTGCTGCGCGAATACATTTCACCATGAGGAACGTGCCAGAGGACTTATATTAAAGTCTCCCGGTAGCACGTATTTCAGCGTAACAAGTTCCTCTGCAAATAGAAACGTGCTTTTTATCTTAACGCTCGCATTGCTAAAGCGCACGAGATCAACATTTCTCTTATAGATATGAATCCTAAGCTCATCAGAATCACCTCTTTGCAGTGGTACGAACCGGAACAGACATCGACTGTATGGTGTTGTGTATATATAATATGTATTATATATATTACATATATATAAACACACACTGTGAACTGGCCATATATATACACGTGTGAGTGTGTGTGTGTGATGACGGGATATAGCTTAATATCGTGACAAATCACACTGCGGCCATCACAATTTTGGGAAGGATCTGTACATACTTCACTAGGCTATCAGCAGAAAGCAGGCGTGTGTAGTTTGAACAATATGTTACCATTGTATCACATATATTATCACAATAAATATTTTAACATATTTTTGTAACTGAAGATATTTTAATATATATAATGAAGTGTCCTGACACACTCACTCACTCATCAACGCACATCCCAAAACCGCTGGATCTAGAATCATGAAATTTTGAGGGAAGCTTCTACTTGCCCTGTAGGCACCCACTAAGGATTTTTCGAAATTCTATAATTAAGGAGGTGAAAGGGGCGAAATGTGTCTTAAAAGAATCCTTGGTATCTCATTAACCGGGAATGCTATCATACAATCTTTGAAATTCGCCCTTGAAAGCTCTTAAAAAATAAAACATGTATTTTAATTAATCCCACTTATCTCCTAAACCAATGCAAATATTGAAATGGGTTTTGATTTAAAATAAATCTTACGTAAATATAAAAGAAAAGTAATTTCAGGATTTTTCGAAATTCGTCCTTGAAAGCCGTTAAAAAATAAAATGTAATTTCAAATAAATCATCTGTACCGCTTATAACCGTTGAGATATCGAGATTATTTTTTGATAAGTATGAAGCTTATGTAAATATATACAAATCAAATTCAGGTTTTCTAGAAATTCGAAAATTAAGTAGGTCAAAAGCAGTAAAATTATAGTCTCCCGAAAAAAGAGAATGATAACGGAGAAATAATTCAACAGTCGTTTCTTTTTGCCAACCTACTCATAAATAAAACCTCTTTTGACTGTAGCCACTACATACGAAAGAATTATCACGGCATGCCTTTAACATTCACTCAGGTATTGTATAAAGTTTGTGGTGTGGGAGGGGTGGGGTTACGTTTTCGAATCCCGTGCAAGATTTTGCGATGGGAATTTCTTTGACATCATACAAGCATATTGCGCGCGCTCTTTACACTGAGCTAAGACAATTTATAGTTCACTGTTATTGAGTACCGCTAGCTGTTAAATGCCTTCATCACATATTTTATCCAGAGTTACTGTTTACTTTACATAACTTCACGCGGGCAACGCCGCAGCCGGCCGGCTTGTGCGTGTGTGTATGTGTATGTATATATATACACACACTCATACATACATACAGTCAACTCTCGATTATCTGTGCTAATGGAGAGGGCCGATGCAACGGATAATCCAAAGTCGCGGATTATCCACTTTTACCCTTTCTTAAATCTTAGCAGAAGGAAAAATAGGTCAAATTCATTCCTGCAATTAAATGCTGCAATTTAAAACAGTACAATCTCGATTATTTGCATTAATATTAGGGGGTATGCACTAATAATATATAATGACGATTGATAAAAGTATCAGATACCTTATTTGACCAAAAATTTTCTTGTTAATCCATTCATGCGCGATTTACTCTAGTTAAACCATTCATGCGCGGCGCTAAGTATTTCGCCTACTGGAAAAGACTTAATACTTAAAGCCTTTAGAATACGGTTGCGGGCATAGCACGTTGGTGAATATTATGCGATTAAACACAGTGTGTATTTATAAATTTAAAAAAAAGTTGAAAAAAAATTTAAACTATTGCAAGTGAAATATTTTGCGCGGATTATCCGCACACGAATAATCGGGAGTCTACTATATGTGTGTATATACCTACATATATGTGTGTATGTATGTATATGTGTGTGTATGTATGTATATATACATATATATATATGTGTGTATGTATGTATATATACATACATATATATATATATATATATGTGTGTGTGTGTGTGTGTGTGTGAGTGAGAGTGTCAGTCAGGACACTTAATCTTCTTAATTTATAAAATGAAGTGTCCTGACACACTCACTCATCAAAGCCCAAACCACTGGACCTAAATTAAGGGAGTGAAAATAGGCTTAATGTGTCTTCAAAGAATCCCTGATTTCTCACTAACCGGGAAAGCTATCATTATTTTTTTTTTAACTTCGAAATATTGCCAAAACAAATGCATATTTTTTTAGAATTTGTAAACTTTGCGAAATTCGAAAACTATGGGGTTGAAACCCCGTAAATTTTGTTTTTCATTAATCCGTGATTTCTCCTAAACCATTTCAGGTAGTGAGGTGATTTTTTCTTTAAAATGATTCCTAAGTAAATATCTAAAAAAAATATTTTTATAATTTGTCGAAATTCGCCCTTGAAAGCTCTTGAAAAAGAAAACACACTGTAGCCTGTACATAAGAAAGAATTATCATGGCCTGCTTTTAAGCATTAGCTCACGTATTGTATAAAGTTTGTGGTGTGGGAAGGGTGAAGTTACGGGTTTGTATCCCGTGCAAGACTTTACTATAAGAATTACTATGACATCATACGAGTATATTGCGCGCGCTCTTTACACTGAGCTAAGATAATTTAAAGTTCACTGTTATCCAGAGTTACTGTTTACTTTACGTAATTTCACATGGGCAAAGCTGCAGCCAAGGCAGCTATTTTATAGGGAAATAAATATGAATTAAAAACAAAGATGTTCTGCAATTAAAGTACGCTTAGCGAAGTGGACTGGACAAAGCTGTTTGTATTTGTTGTTTTAAAGAAATACAAAAAACATAGTAACACCATCATTTAATACGTAATTAAAAGTTAGTTACTCTTTTCTATAGTACACACGGGCGAAGCCGCAAAGGGACAGTTAGTTTTATATATTAAGGGCGCTGCCTACCTCGGAGCCCTGGCGGAGAAAGAATATGGTTTTACATGTTAAATTATTTTCGATGGCACTCGGTCACCTTTTGTGATATTGCTGCCGAAAAAAAAAAACATTTTCTGCGCCGAGAAAAGGAGAATATTGCTACGTAAATAAAATTGCAGAAAATAAATTATGAATAGCCATTTACGCGTGATTTTTGTGTGTAGAAATGCTTTTTTGGCCACAATTTCAGGTATTGAAAAATCTGTCCGCAGGATCCATAGCAATGTACGCGGCAATGAAACGAACAAAAAATCTGTGATGGCATGTATGTAACGTCAACCGTTACTGAGCCAGGTGGAAAATCATTTAACCTGTAAAAACACATGCTTGCTCCCGCCGTGGCTTCAAGGTAGGCAGCGCCCTTTAGATAATTATAGCACTCACGGCTGATAAGAGCACTGAAATCAATCGTCAACAAAAAGTAGCCTTCGCTTGAAGATGTTCTTTACTGTACTTCGTTTAGTAATATTCCTACAGAATTTCGGATTTTCTATGCTATTAGCAGTGTGCCCGATGGGCTGGCATTTCCCACGTGCTAGTTCTCAGGAACTTTTCTCGAATGTTAAGGGTTTTTGGGTAACCTTATTTTCAAAATCATGAAATGTGAATTTCCTCTAATTAACAGTATAATATTATTCGAAAGTATTTTATCCTGATTTTTAGAAAAAAAAATTAAGTATAATTATTGGAAATTACAAAATGTATTTAAAGTTATTATTTCAATACTGTATTACATACATGTGTTTCAAAATAAATACATCTGAACATCTTTCTTCCCCACAAGCTTCTAAAAGTATATCATACTTTTAATTTTTGGTCGACCCGCAATGTTTCCATTCACTTATTCTAACCCCCTAAGGAAAGAATGATCAAAAACGCTGATACGACTAACGTATTTATAAGTAGTAGCTTAGCTCATATTCCCAACTTCAAACATTATGAACTTTCATCCCATAATTAAGGGGCCCGCCTCGTGGCACATGTGTTTGTGTGAATGAGGTATGGTGCTAAGGGCGACGTCGTATGGGCCATACAACGGTGCGTCGCCTCTACGCTTAAGGCGTGCAGTCTTCGCGAAAAAACAAATTTCCTACGGGACTTTAAGTGGTGACCCTATTGTTTTATTTACGAAATCACTTTACTAAAGTCCAATGCACTACCCTTAAGTGATTTCACATGTATTCGGCTAGTATATTTTTCCCTGTAGCAGACTGAAAATCCCGTTTTAACCCATTTTGACGTGCCCTAAAAGGGGATTTCTAATACGTGTGTTGTCTTGAAAGTACTTAAGGGCAGTCGTCTGAAGTGTGTGTTCTTTTCGTAGAGAAACGGCGTGAACCACACGTGTATTAGTTTCGGTGTAAAACGTTTTCGTCAAACACGCTGCAGTGTCATTTTATGGCAACAAGGCGGGCCCCTTAACCCTCTTAGTGTATGAGTTAAAAAAAAACTTTCGTAGTGCTCACCCAACTTACATAGGCAACTCCCGTGCACAATTTCATGCTTCTAGACCTGCTGGTTTAAGCTATCAATCAGTGTTAGAATTTTCTATAGTCATGCTCGCCATTGTTCGCGTCTTTATAGAATGATTTTGTGGATGGGTGAACGTCAGAATAAATAGGATGAAAAGAGCATCCAAAATAGATCTGCACAATAAACAATGTGCTAAAAAGGTATCACGTGACTTAAGAAATACATTCCTGGGAGAATCGAAAAATATACCGAGATCAATGACATGACTTCTTAATAATTACATACTATTTTGCTTTAAATCATTAACTTAGTACGTAACACGTTTAGAAATTAGGCCACAAGTTGCAGGTTATATAATAATGCCTTAAGAGGATGTGGTACATAATTAAACGTTAAAAGCATTAATCTATAACTATAGGTTTCTTGAAGCCAATTTGCAAAAAATATGCTAAAGCGATTCTAAACAATAGATTTAGCCAACGTTTAAAACAAAATTGTTTCCAGTGTTACGAACTTCTGAGACACAATCTCTGACGCCGGAATCTCGTGCATTTAACTGCGGCGCAAGAGATCACACGTAACGAATTAGTAATTCTGGATAAATATGTACTCATAAAGTTGGCAAATACCGTTTTGTACGATTGTCATTGAGTGTTTTATCCATATTGGCTTCAAAAAAAAGAGTAGAAATCAATTCATGTTTTCAGCGTTTATTTATCTACCACACACACTTAATGATTGAAAGTAAATACAAACTATGCCACATTAGTCTTTATCTTGAAATCTTTATTTTCAACTTTAACTACTAATAAACTGTATGCTTACTACAAGGCTTTTACGCAGAATGTGATTACATACGAACGTTTTTATACTTTCTGAAATGTACATGACACATTTCACACTCTTAAGCCAGAAAAAAAATATGTAAGCATTATCAAACATTTATATATATGTTGAACACACTACTAGTTTGCATTTACTGCACGGAAAGAAACAACTGAATATGTTTCCCACAGTTTCTTTTCTGCTATTCATTAATATTTATCACTCATTCGCTGTGATATAGCACAACTGTGATTTTAAACAAATTTTAACCAAACCTAGTAAATAATACCATCAAAGCTGCATCAAATTAGTTTAGCCCTGCTTTTCATGTAAAACAAATACTGTTTCTTATTTTAATTTGGTAAAATATTAAGTATGAATTCACGCATGTCTAAGGTATTGATTAAACAACGCAACAAAATAAGCAATGTTACTCGTAACGTATTTCGTACAACAGACAGGAAAGTATAACAGTTCTGCAACAAAATACTGACTGTATGTATTTAAAACCTGACGAATTTCGAAAGAGAAAAAATTCAAATCTGCCTATTTCTGTTCGGCCGTTAACTCAATTGCGCACGCGCCAACCAGAGGTAATTTAACTTCCGATCGTCCTTTCAACAGTTTTTCCGTTCATTTCGCTTTGCGAGATTAATACTCGTTTCCGACATAATTACTTTTCGACGTTGATTTCAAGCATCGCTGGCAGAGCTCACTACATGACTGGCTCAGAGTTACTGAACTCCCCTGATGTTTCAACACATTGCCCAAGTTTGGAAAACTATCCCCCAAATGTTGAACTCTGATAGAACATTCTAACGAGTTTTGATAATTATATGTTCCAAAAATAATTTTTTATATAAACTAGTAAAGTGACGCGGCATACTGTACAGTAAGTTTGATTACCATAAGCATATTACTGTTCTGTGATTATATTGTAACAATCATTTCTGAAGGTTCCTCACAAATAAAATCTATCGCTTGAACAACCCACACAGGAGGCAGAATGTTTGGGAGGGGTGAACGTTTGAATAATATCCATTACCTTAAAAGTTTGTTTATTCAGACACTAAATTCTGAAACAATGTTGATTTATAATAAATATAATTAAGATTGTATAGTACAATATTATCATAAAGGAATTGTATGGTTCAACGTCGAACGTTTTGTGTCTAACAGCGTAGTTCTGCCTTTATACTCTAGGAAGAAATGTCCTTTGACAAGACCTAACTAGGTGCATGTAGATATGGTGACAATTATGATCAAAAACATCTAGGACAACACAAATGATCACAGCGACAGAAATGGTTGTAGAAAACACTACTATAACACAGAAGATAACAGTAGGTTCCATTCGACAACAGACTCGACCAAGCACTTGTTGATATAAATGTTGATATGCGACTGAGCACTGTCGAAATATAACCTTTAAGGCTGCAATAAAATAAATGTATAATTTATAAACACTCACTTTACCATTAAGGAGCTTCCCTAGTTAATAAATTAGCATCATTTCAGGATGATATGTTTATTCTAATTTCACAAATAATTATATACATATGACAGTAAAATTGTTTTAAGCAAGGACAAAAGCCGTATCTTTGTCACTAGTCTCGATGTTTTGATACGAGTGTACAAAAAATTAGGATCTTAGCGAAATATTGTAATTCAGCGTCATTTATTTATAGCACATATTCTTCTACTAAACAAATAATAAATTTTAGTAACCTAGATGAGCATTTTTTGACAACATATTTGAATTGAAACCCTCTGGTAACTTTTTTGTGAGAAAACCGACTAAAGTCGAAGCGTGTTTTCATAATTTTTTGTCCCTTTTCTCTTCTGTACTCTCAGAGCTTCTCCTCTCTGGTCAATATATACCTTGGTTTCCCTCAGCGTGTCTTCTATACAAGAACACGCCCAACTGTCGCTACGGTACTAGCATACGTCCATCTGCCGCTTGCTCACGTACCTGCTATGTTAGGACATTCTTTAACATCTAATAACCAGGCTCTTAAAGTGGAGAAGTCCTTATGAGAAATTGAGGTAAATGCGTGTGTTAAAATACCGCGTTTCTTCATTCGTGGAGCAGCAAATCACTGTTCTTTTTCGATGAGGTGTCGCTGTAATGGACACCATTAGTTGTGACGTCACACGAGAGGACTGGTCCCAAACAGATATTTTATTTGAAAGTTTAGCATTGAAATATAAATGTAAATATTAGTTACCAGTTGACTTAATTCATTCTTTTTGTACAGCCCATTTTTTAATTGCAAATAAATTGTACTATTCAAACAAGAACAAACATGTAAGTTTACCTTTAGGTTAAGTAACCTCGTCACTACTTACACATAACTAACTCCGAGATTTCTGCAATTTTATCTCTTAGGCTATGTTCATAACTTCTATGATTTTACATATTTCGAAAAACAATAGATTCTACCCTAATTTTCTTAGGAATTTAAAATTAGGTCGTTGTTTAGCATACGCCGAGAATATATCTGTTTGGAACCAGCATCGTCATGTGACGTCACACTAATGGTGTCCATTAGGCTAAATTTGTCTAAGGTATGTCATAGATTGTACCCTTTTCTTGCATGTACATGTATTACGCATCCACTTAGTTTTTATTCTACCTAAATCAATATAAGGAAAATGTTTTAGTAATTTTGAGGGGCCCGGAAACATATTCCTAACAGGCATACATTATTTTCTAAACCGTCCTTTTTATTTTAATAAATAATTTATTGGTAATAAGTAGAGCCACGATTTTATGGCGAAAAGATTTTTGCAACATTTGGTTTCAATGCGTCATGTGCACATCTACAGCTCTGCTACATCGTCTGTGATTGGATGATTTTACTCTCACTGGCCTTGGCAAATTATAGACGTACAGACTCACAATAATCTTATTATGATTGGTGCAGTCCAATGAGGGATGTGTATGAACAAAGACACGCTGCCAATAACCTTGAAACAGAACTGCCGATGTGCACAGGAGACACTGAAACAAAGTGGGGCAAACATCTTTTCGCGACAAAATCGTGGCCCTAGTAATAAGTATCGACCTGCAAAATTCGCGTTATTTGGTCACGGACTGCCCTGTAAATATCACGTAAAAATCTGTGATTCCTAGATCTACTGACTATTGGTGAAAATAATTTGTTTCCAGCTTGTTTCAGTGCTCTGAGTGTACGTACATTTGCATGTCTTCTTCGTGGTCCGCATCTCGTTGTCTTGCAGTTACACCCGCACATCACTGACGTGTGGTGTTTCAGTTACCTGATTCTAACTAGTACAGTCATATGTGTGACGCCTCTGAGCAAAGACATGCTGCCAGTAACCACGAAGCAGAGCTGGAGGTGTGCACGTATGTCAATTAAACCAGTCTGTGAAAAATTCTATTCGCAAAAAACACCCGTGACTAGTGACTCCATTGGCCAGAAGCATCATCTGTGTGGTTTCATGTACGTGTGTGATCACTTTACAGAATGTTGCTATAGGCCGCTCGGGACAAAGCGAGCGCTAAAAATTTAACCTTCGAAAAATATCACTAGCCGTTACTGCATATACTTCAACATTAAAGGGTGCGGTTCAACTCAGGTTTCAACGTCTTTATTTATGTTTATATCTGTACCAGATTCTTTTTTTTTCTTATTTTAGACATAAATTATGATTAAATCTTCCTCTTAGGAAACTTTTGTATCTCTCATAATTTTTGCGCAATGAGCTTTTATAGTTTTTACAATACAAGTCTGTTAAATTCATTACATATTTGACTGTTTTATAAAACGTTTATGAGTGCTACCATGGATGTCTGGGAAACAATTCTACCATACCTACTTTCTTAGTGCTCCTATGCGCATGTGTGGCAAATTTTCTAACTTCTGTATTTTTAGAGTGAATGTCCCTAACTTGAGCGGCAGGCGAGCAAACTTGCCCCAAGTCCTGGAACCTGTTTGTTGTGAGCGGATTCCTCTCGCCTTGAGCGGCTTCGCTAGACACTTGACGCGTTATCTCAGCTCCTACGCAGTCTGTTCTTATCGACCCAGACGTCTATCCCTCCAGCTATAGCGTCAAGTAGGAACTGCTGCCCACACAGCCTGATAATCGCGGCCACACCCGCAAAAGGGCGGTTCATTGAAAAGTTTAATTACAGTAATTTAATTTTGTTATTTAGTTTGTCATGCAGAACCATTGCAAGATAAGTATAGGTTACTTTCAAGAATTCCCTTGCAATGATTCTGCATGACAAATTAAATTTAAACATTCCGTTACTATCTATTACAAGCAGTTTAGCAAGAATATGTCCTATACTTTTTCGAAGAGAAAGTTTTGATAGTACAATTTTAATAAATGTTATCGCTCATAATTTTGAAAATACAGCAAATTTGTCTAACACTCTCCCTTCAATAATAAACGAAACATTTTGCTTCCCGGCTTTACAATCACATTTTAGACGAGATATTCTCTCCCATAAGAGTCAGTACACCTGCCACTGTATTGACTTCATCATGTCAAGAACAGACCATAAATTTTACCATAGAACTTACCCGCCTCCCTAAGTTCAGACAGTTTTGTAACAACATACTGACGAGAAAAATAATAAAAAACACACTAATGATATATTCTCCCCTGTTTTATCCCCGCGAGTTCCAGCACCCCAAAAATTCCTCAAAATATGAAAGTTCTATGTGTACGTCTTAAGTCAGCACAGACAATAACTAGACGAAGACAACGTTACACACAAAACAGGATGACACAACAGCGACGTCACAAACACAAGACAGACGAAACAACGATAAAGACACAGAATAATACAGGAGTTTTTCTAAAACGAGTAAGTCACCAAGTTTCGGGAGTTGGCAACAGTTGTTTTAGTAACTTTTATATCTGTAGGAGACGAAGTTTGTTTTGTACAAATACATTATGACTACAGTTTACAATAATGAAAATATTTTAGCTTTCATCGTTTACGTATAAAGGTAAGTCTAAGTGTAAATTTGCGTAAATCGTTTTAACAGAACGGAAAATGAACTGAATTATCAGAAATGAAATTATTCACACTGAAGAACAGTGTCCCACAGTAAGTCAAGATATGTTTTTTTTTTAAACGCACTGATTTTTCGATTTTTTTAAATTGCTGAATTTGAAATTGAACATTGCAAATAAAATCATTTGTTCAGAAGTATACATTTTGTTCAATTGGTTGCTTCAATCAAACCTTGTGTTTGCGCGCCCCGTAATTTTAATCGAGTCTCAGCGGATATTTTGCAATTTATTTGACAATTAGCATTGCAACTGTATTTGTACGGGTGTTTGATTCTCCATTTAGGTACATATAGGCCCGATAAAAATATGTGCGGTGAAACGAAATATAAAGACGTACAGTTGGTGAATATTAATTCTGCCTTAATGTCATTCATTTTACTAGCCATATTTACATTCGCAAACTTTCAGTCTTGGCCGTAAAAGCTAATAATCAATCCTGAATGCGATAGTTCTTAATTTCGACTTCCAGTGTTTTTTTTTTTTGTATTTATATATATATATATATTTTTATACATATACACACACACACGCCCACATTAATGTTCACCGCAAAAATTAATGCACAGCCAATTAAAGCCAGTTGTACAGATCAAATATTTCACTCATGCAACAAAATAAGAACCGAGTAATTTTTTTCCAGCAAGTAATATTTAGCCATACACAAACAAATTATTTGGTTGCGCCAAACTACATTTGTGAAACTTCTCATTGCAGGGGTTGCGACAACTTTGCAGTAGAAAAGAAATATCGTGAATTAATATTTTAAGGATTAGAACCGTAACATGTTTAAATTTTCGTATCGGCGGAATGTTATTCGCAAATATTTTGTTTGACGTAACATAGATTCCGATGGAATTATTGTATACCTGTATTTCATATTATGAGTTTCCAATTGTACTTACAGTACTTCCTTAACACAAATACCAGTCAGAATTGTTTACATTGTGTGTGAATGTACATGTTCCGTATAGTATAGGTGAATTACATCTTAATGTTTCTGGTCTTGTTAAATGGTTTCCATTGCCATTACTGCGGTGCCTTATGGGCACGAAAAAAAAATTAAGTTTTAAGCACCTTTCCACTGAAACGAACTAATTTATTCTTGTAAGATACGAATTTTTGGGTTAAAATCAAATTAATTTTTTTGTTTCAAGCTTTAAGCAGAGGAAAAATATTTTACCCGGATAAAACAAAAGAGGATTTCGCAATCGGATTACGGGGAATACAACGGGTCTGAACTAAAATGGAAAAAGCTAGTACCGGTTATTACAGGTCATATTATTTAATTTCCTCCTCGAATATCTTTCTTACATCGTGACTTTTAACGTCGTGACCCATTTACAGTACTATCTTAAACTACAGATGCAATTTTTCCTCTCTCTTTTTTTCTGCGTATGAATACAAAGTACAGTATGAAATAACTGTGCAATGAGATTGCTAGACTGGATTATGTTCCTTGGACGTACTTCATTGCGATATGTACGACTGTCAAATGTCAGTCGTGTTCCTGAACCCTGTGTGGTGACGGGAACATATTCCAGTTCCCGAAACGTCGTTCTGCTGTCTGTCTGGAAAACTACTCTGTTTTGTTTCGTCTCATCGTTGCGTAGCTTGTCGTTTTTCTGTTCGTGTCTTATATAATACTGGTTTTGTTTCGCCTCATTGGTGTGTCGTATTTTTTATTGTATATAATTTTTCTGAGATTTTTAAGTGTTTGTTGCAATGGGATTTTACATTTAGAATTTATTGGTTTGTGGACATACGCCATTGTTCATGTTTTGCTGATCAAACTTGTGTTGAATGACTTGAATGACAAAGTACGAAAACTAACAAGAAAAAACGAACATAAAACGCACACAAAATTAGAATGAAAGCAGTCACAGAGGAATTCTGTCTGTTTTTTTTTATGTCAAAGCGTATCTCAAACCTAGGGGTTATCTGCCTTAGTCATGTCTTGTTTTTTTTATCTGTTTTTCCTTATTTCATTTTTTATTTGACCCTATTCCATTCATGGGATTTCATATTGTGTACGCACCCTGTTGACTAAAGCATACCTTGCTTATTCAAGTATTTCTATTATCTTTAGTTTTCTTTGACAGTCACGTATATCGAAATCTAGACCAAACTAAACTAAATCCAGCTATACAAAGCACGCTCTTAGGCTCATTTCAGGAAGAACCGTTTAAGATTTTTCTCAAGGTACGCCGCAAGAGGAATTTTCGCTACCCATCATCGCAATCCTGGTTCAAATACCGTGGCAGTCATAGGAATTCTCGTCCAGAATTTCGCACGTGGGAAATCTGGCGGACGTTGTACTTAGCTACGACATTTTCTCGGAGTTCTCCCGTTCGTTTATCTAACCACCGTCCCATCCCTTCGCTGCTCCGCACCATAGCCGCCTCTAGCGGAAGTCCTTGGCCATCAAAGTGGCAGCACTGCAATAATGGTCACATGACCTCTCTTGCACTTCACAGATACCTTACTACAACTGCTCTAACCATTGTATTTATGTGCGAGTGGGTTTAAATCCCAGCCAGCACAAACTGTTCTTTTTCGACATTTATTTAAAGAACATACGAATACAAAGACTAACTACTAGCTCCGAGCTGTGTTGTCACATTATGTGCGAAAAATATTGTTTGTCACGAATATTGTTTTCCTGTCCAGTTCAGCACAGAATTCGTATGACGTGCTTATTAGATGGCCATTTCTGACAATCCTGTGAATATACGGATGTGTATTTATTTATTTAAGTCGAGCGATGTGGCGCAACGGTAACACATTGAACGCGCATTCGAAAGGACCACGGTTCGATCCCCGGCTCTGACCATCCTAATTTCGGTTTCTCATGGTTTCCGGAAATCGCTCCTGGGATGGTATCTTTAACAAAGGCCATGGCCGACTCCTCTCCCAGCTGCTGTCATTGTACCAAGTTGTGTCGTCGTCTATATGACCTCGCTGTAGACGAGATGTAAAGCCCACTTGTCATTTCTTATTTATTTAAATTTGTTGTTGTCAATAAACAGAGACGACAAGGTCAGTAAATCTACAAAATATTAACCAGCGATAAATAAATGTAAGGTTGAGTCTCTAAAAAAAGTGCTCACTTTACCATGAAAAACCTATGTCGAGTAATGCGTGCCATCAGAGTGCTGTTGAAATGCTATGGCATCGTAAGTTAACGGGTGACGTTACGCCTTCAGTATTTCAGTCACATTTTTTATTATTGTTCGTTAAAAGACGGCTATCGAAAGTGGTTAATTGAGCCTCATCAGACTGTGCGTAATCTGACATCATGCTAAGGCAGGAATGAAATAGAAGTGGGCGAACTGCGTCAGGCAGCAGAAATCCACGGCCTCCGGCAGTATAGTGCAGGTACAGGAGAACACCGAGGTTAAACATGTTGTTATTATTGATGCGTTCGGGATAATTGTTACAATCACGGAGGAGCAAGACTGCTGAATAATTCCAGTGGAAGGGTTGCGTCAAGGGTTGCCGCCATGTCTGCCTCCCCCCTAGTCCTGCGAGCATGTTGGCCACCCCTTGTAGGGGTGAAGTGTGGGCGCATCAGGTCGTGGGTTGCATCAGTCAAACGATGGGCTTATAGTAGAAAATCAAGCGTTAAAATCTCTCATGTGCCCATTTTCACAATCCTACGAGTTCGTTCGTAATAAGTTTCAGAAAGTAAGAAGTAGTCACTCGTAATTACAAGAGAATTTCGAAAAGTTAAGGAGCTCACCTCGTTGCCATAAAATCACACAGCAGCGTGTTTGAAGAAACAGTTTTACACCGAAACTAATACACGTGTGTTCACGCCGTTTCTCTACGAAAAGAACACACACTTCAGACGACTGCCCTTAAGTACTTTCAAGACAACACACGTATTAGAAATCCCCTCTTAGGGCACGTCAAAATGGGTTAAAACGGGGTTTTCAGGCTGCTATAGCGGAAAATATACCAGCTGAATACATGTGAAACCACTTAAGGACAGTCCATTGGACTTAAGTAAAGTGATTTCGTAAATAAAACAATAGGGTCACCACTTAAAGTCCCATAGGAAATTTGTTTGTTCGCTAAGACTGTGCGCCTTAAGCGTAGAGGTGACGCACCGTTGTATGGCCCATACGACGTCGCCCTTAGCACCACACCTCACTCACACAAACACATGTGCCACGAGGCGAGCCCCTTAACATGCAAACTGCCTGTTACCAAAAAGTGTAATACTTATTCCTAACAAGTTTACTACCAAAATTTTAGCTAACAAATTTTGTTTACCAAGCATACTTTTAATGTCTCGGATTGTAGGTAAAAAGGTTTCACAAGTCCAATAGTAATTCCAATTTATGGAATGATGTTTAGTTCTCTTTTTTCTTCTGATGTTTAGTTGGTATATAAAATGCAAAGATGCAAGAGAGCCTTCAAGCAGAGAATTAACTGCAATTGCAAGGGTTTGTTATCACTTGTTACGTACAAGCATACCAACACAACACTTGTTATAAACAAGTATCCCATCTACACTTGTTCCCAACCAGTAAATATTTCACTTGTCAATGACAGGTCTTGGAAATCTATGTGAAATGCTTGTTACTGACAACTTGTGGTTACAAGTGCTTAAGTTTTACAATTTGTTATTTACAAATATTGTATCTCCGTGAAATGGGCGCCAGTGAGCGTTTGTTACGCAGACTGAAACATATGTTAAGTAAAGACAGCAATAAAATCGTCAAGTCATAATTCCAGTCACTGGAAACAAGCTACAATATCGCCATAAGAAGCAGGTGATGAGAACTACAGATTTGGTAGTAAATTGTTGTTGGACAGGCGGTTTGCAAATTATAGTGTTTAGCATTTTCATTCGGATAAGGAACGGCGAAAATGAATGAAGAACTTGTGACGATCTTCTCGTAACATGTTTTCAGTATAACGATTTTTTAACTAATTTATACTTTTTTGTTAAAATTTTGTCATTTTTCATTTTGGGCCTGTATTTTGTATGTTTATAGATATTTTGTTGTAATTTATTTAAGACTCGGCGCCGAGGAGTTAAAACATATATTTGTATTAGTTTGGTTTAGTTATGGGCATATTTATAATTTGTATAATTTGTTTGCTAAGATTTGTGTTTAGGCACATATCCTGTATAGTGCAAAATGATGACGCGACTCAGCCCTGGATGTTGTTTACGAAGTTGATCGGCAACAAGGTGGTGGGGGGGAGGGTTGGCGAGCTAGCCTCGTCGTGGTTTTCGTCATTCTGCAGCTAGCTTCAGGTAGAGGCACCTCGTCTACTTGCCTGTTGTACAAGAGAGCTAAACCTCGTAGTATTGAGAACGAGATTCAGGCAGTGGTGTTAAGGTATTGCTGTATTGCCTTGTGATTATACTGCAGACTATCCTGCTGTGTGAGTTGCGGTGAATTACCTATTTTACGAAGAGGATTGGTACTGCACGACTCATTTTTCTTTGTGCTCGAACTGGACATAAGAAAAACCTGCTTACCTCGAGTATGAAGACCTGCAAGTCCGCAGCGATTTCGGCTTGGTTATGTGTACCTGAAAACTGTAAGTGTGAACCTACCGATTTATTATCTATTTCTACTGTACGGTTGCTTGCAAAGTTCTACTGGGCATTATTGACTATTTACAACTAAGCCCACCTGATGAAAAACCTGTATCGCTCGTGAACATACAAACTTTTAAAGTCAGTCACGATTGTCTCAAATGAGTGTTCGCCCCCTATTTGCCGATCTACCAATTTGCCTCGTGATGTTTGCAGAGCAACATATATATATGAAACTTGACTCACGAAATACAGCATTGAACATTGAATGCATAACATTGTTCGTACATGCATTCTACGCCATAATTATTTGGAACTGTATGTTACTGTAACAATTACTCAATTCTTATTATTACGTATTGCACCTTATGAAATACTTTGTTGCATCTAACGAAGACAATATTTTTGTTGTGGTGTAAATGGCATCCTTTTGCTTAGTGTTATTTTGATTAAAATTTATTACACACACACACACACACATATATATATATATATATATATATATATATATATATATATATATATATATATATATATATATATATATATATATATATATATATTGGTAAAATGATTAGATACCTTGATTTTAGACAGGCCCAACCTTTTGTTTATATTCGTAACTCTATACTTTGATGAGTGCTCTAGTGTGTTCGTTATCTGCTGTGCATTTACACGGGTTAGAGCAGAGCTGTGGGTGCTCTGGCCTGCGTATATATGTCACAAACTGACAGATTGATGACGTCGTAGACCCTGATTGGTTGTCTTCCCAGAGATTTAATTTGACATATAATATATAACTATTTCGTTTAACACTTAAAGTAACCCCAACCACAGGCATGGCTCGTAAGATCTATTGAAAACCCTCGCATTGAATAACGTACTTCCAGGTCTTCTGTATACGTCACAATGCATACGTTAAGGCTGTTCAAGGGCCTCGGACATGTAATGAAAATCAATGTAACATAAGGAATTCATAATATGTAGCAAGTATGTGTTTGGTACCTACTTAATAAAGTTTCGGAACTGAAATAGCTTTTGTTTCATTTATTTTAATGAGTCTTCTGTCCTAATTTAATTCATACAAATCATAACTATTTTCTTTTTCTTAAGTAAAACTTGAAGATAAATAACTATGAAATGTACTCAAGATCAGATCCTGAGAGTTTCATTTGGTTAAAACCAGCAGATTAATTTTTATTTAGTATTAAACATCATTAATATTTTAACAGAAAATTTAGCCTGCACTTTGCATATGAAATTAATTTAACTGAGAGTTATTATGTATTAATACTACCATGATGCTCTAGCCAAGACTGTGCACTTCACGCTGATGTATGGTTTGTAAATGTACGATAAAAAA